>JAPMUY010002817.1:0-47500 GCA_026901105.3 Galaxias olidus
TCATGGGAGGGCTCATCTCCAGCTTCTCCCGCCAACATAAATGACTGTTCTTCTAGCCCGCCCTCCTACCGCTGCCTGGTGTTGACAACTCGCAAAGCAGAGACGCGGCTGTAAAGCGCTAGGACACATTGAAAACGGTTATTCCTGAGGTGAATCGCCGTGCACACGACAGCGTTCGCTTTGCCGTTAGCCAAGGACGGGGAGTAGCGGTGGCCCCCACACTCTAGTCATCCTCTCCTTTAGGAAAAAGAGGGAGGACAGAGAGAGGAGACGCTGGCGTGGGCCCGTGCTCCGACCAGCTGTCACATTTTTCTGTCCCAGATGAAACCCACTCTGACGGGCAGAGAACATGCCAATCCCCACTTATCCTCTACAGAATGCCGTTAAACAGTGGCACACAGCTGCCCACAGCCAAATGCTCAGCGCCTTGGTGGTCTGAGCAGGGCAAGGCACGGTAATGGGCTCAGCGAGCCACGGCCCTCCTATACGATACGCTAAGGATGCATCCACAGGGAGAGAGGGAAAGACAGACTTAGAGAGAGGAAGAAAGGCAAAGCGAGAAAGAGTGTGTGTGTGTGTGTGTGTGTGAGAGAGTAAGAGGGGGGGAAAAACTATGTGCTAAGTGTCTGCCCGGTGTCTAGACCACCTTATTTCAAACAGGCACCAATCGATGACGCTGCAATCACATTTCCCCAGCGTGCGGCCCGACTGACCAATAAATAAGAGCCAGGGATAATCAAAGGCCGGGATTGGAGGGGATTGGCCGGGGGAAGGCTTGGGCCGAGTCGCGTGGAATGCAGTCCCAGCTGTCGACGGCATCCAGCGCCCAACACCCACGCGCGACACCCCCTTAACCCCAGGGATAGAAGCGTAACGGAGGGGGGCGGGGGGTGTAGTTGTGAGGGAACAGCTACTGGAGGACGACAGCCTCTCATTGTTTATCTCCAGCTTGAAAGCCGTCGCGCCGGGGCGGGCCCACATTGTGTGGCATGTGACGTTACAGGAGGAATGGAGTGCCATGACAGGTGGGGTGTGGGACACACGGGCCAAGTGGTCACGGCTCAGACGTCACTCCTGCCCCCCCCCCCCCCCGCCGTTTAGGTGGGCCCTGCGAGGTGGACGTGCAGCAGAGCCAGCGGCCTGGGAGCGTGAATCACAGGGGTGGTGTGTGTGTGTGTGTGTATGTGTGTGTGTGTGTGTGTGTGTGCACAGCTGCGGACGTGACAATGCGCCCCGGGACGCGCGCCTGCGGTTGGAGCCATGGTCAATATCAAACGCGGGCACGGCCATTTGATGTTTTCCGTCTCGAGTTAGTTCTTCATCCGTCACGCTAACGCCACAGCTCAGGCACTCCGCAACATGCTCCCTCGTACGACGGCCATCGTTTATTAGTGTGTGTAAAAAAAAAAAAAAAAATCCTTTTAGTATTGGAAGACAGAAAAAAATTTATGTCAAGAAGGTGCTAAAAGTTAACATCTCACGGTTTAACGAGCGTGAGAGGGGAAATCAATTATGTTGTTAGTCCAAATGGAATATATTTTACTAGTTGTCAGTTGCAGTCTGGCATTCATCAAATTTCCACACGGACATTGTTCAGGGAACATACAAAAGAGCTCAGACAATGAGACAGTAATGGTTGGTGGAGAGGCACGACATTGAAGAGCGCGGCTAAATGCACGGCCATTTCTCACGCTGGCTACTTGTTTGGCCGCCACCGGCCTGGCCCGTGCGCCTAGACAACGCATTCTCTGTTGGACACAGAGCAGGGAAACAAGCCTTTCACATTCAAATGGCCACGGCCACAGTTGGGGTTGCACACCGCTCACTCAATAAGGACCAGGCCTACTTTAAAGGACTGGAGAATCCCCCTCCGACCCACCCTGCCTAAAACAAACAGCGAAGCCAGCAGCAATAATAACGGGGTGTCAGAGGGAATGGTTTATGTTCCCGGCTCGCTCTCCTCCCCAAACGTACACAGGCTTTGGGAGCCAGGATAAGAGACTTATCTGTGTTTATGCTATCCCATCCAGCGGCACCCTTGTCCATTTTGGCAGAGAGTGGGGAGGCCAGGCATATACAGGAAGCCGGTGCCAGAAATAAGAAGCCTCGAAGACACCAGCGGAACTGTATAGCTCAGATTTTTTACAGCGTACGTGTTTTGACAGGGCTCTCTCGTCGTGTCTGGTTGCGGACTCCATTCATAAGGTGCACAGTCACACGTACACACCATCAGGCACATGCTCACCTCACATTCAAATGCATTTGTCTTTTTATGCCATGCTCCAGTAATCTGGCAGCAAATAAACAAACGCTCGAAAAATTCAACAAGCTGATCCGAACGACGAAGGCCACAGCAGCTGAGGCAGCATATGTGTTTCTCCGACTGACCCCTCCTCCCCCATAGACCCCACCTCTCGGTCCAGGCTAGCTAGCAGAGGCCGGTGCTAATGTGTCCAGTGCGTGCGCATGAATCACTGGCCAACGGAACAGGCTGATAAGCCCTATCAGCATTATTCAAAATGTGCTTTTAGTGGGGCCCCCACCAAGGACGGCCTCTAACAACAAACACACACACACACGCAGCGCCACATCCACCTGCCTTTCTTCACAATGTGTGTGTGTGTTTATTTTGTATTTCTATGGGGAGGAGAGATAGCAGAACTATGCACGGCTGGCAAACCCCTTAACACTGGATCAGAAAAAGTTAAGCATCCCCGAGAGTCAATAAAAATGGTTTTAAGTGGGGCCCTTCCAGGGGACGACTGCAATGCCATAGACAGGGGGTCAGGAATGGAGAAAGGCCCTCACAGCACGTCAACCCAATATAGCGTGCGTGTTGCCCTTACCTCCCGCTGAGCGCTTCGTACTTGGGAGCCTTGGGGGAGGAGTGGGACAGGATAACATGTGGTCAGTGGGCTGGGCCCACGGCTCCTCGGCCTCTCGGTCCAGCCGACATTCTTTCCACAGTTCATTAAACTCTCCAAAGCCCCCCTCACTCCGGGCCACGCTGTCCTATGGATATTGTTTTCCAGCAAATGAACAGATTCAAATCGAGTGCACGTAAAAGACCCAGAGCAGACAAAAGGATGCTGATTGAAAATAAGAAAGCGCTGGAGCGACGCTGCCTCCGCCCTCCAGTCTTCGGTGTCCAACGTCCTTGAACAGGGTTCTGGAAATCCTACAAATCCTCCCTCTGCATCTGATAATGATGACCTCGGTGGGAGACAGGCATCCGTAATAAGTGTGTGCCTCGAGTGACAACTGTCGATGGCCTCCCGTATTTCACCCGCGGCCCCTCGCGAACGCGGCATGCCACGGGAGGAGAAGGGCATCGGGACTCAACGTGACGCCGGCCGAAAGTGTGCCATCAATATCAACTCTGGCAGAAGACAATTGGTCAAACAGTGTAAAAAGCAATGATGTAAATGTTCACCGAGAAGGAAAATTGGAGGATAAAGTTGCCCCCGAGGTTTGATTCAATGCCCTGGTCTTTAATAAGCCCAATTCATTTTGCTCCCAGGCCCCAGTCCCTCGATCACTAGTGACAGGCGTGAAAGGTCAATAACCTTGGCTCATAGCCCTCATATGGTTAGCAATGCCATAAATTAATGGCCGTCGCACTGCTATTCCACACTCTTCAAGTGAGCTGAAGGAAGCTTATCTTCTGCAAAGGTCACAGCGCTTAGAATACTTAGTTTGAGAGTGAGGGACTGGCACGGAATTCCGAGGGGATTGATCGGATTGCTCCCCAGTGGATTCGGCTATGGAAGGTAGGAAGCAGTGCACCTGGTGAATTCAAAACGCCCCGGTCTGTATGTGAACAAATAGGACTAGGGCACCAAATGCAGCTTTTATTCAACTGATCTGCACTAAAACACTTACATTGATTGACTCAATCCATTTAATTGATTGGTTTAGCCACACGCTTATCTCACACATTCAGCCCAGGATAATAGGGTTAAGCTAAGCCCAAGTAAACTGTTTTGGTTCCTGTTTTCTGTCTAAGGCAGTGTTTTCCAGATCCAGGAAGGACAAGACGGTCCACACCCTGAGGATCTTCCTCTCTCAGTCATTCCGGATCCCTACTATGGGTTTGTGGTGTGATCGTTCCAGCTATGGTCCAGCATTCACGCTGCATTGAGCAGACCTATCAAAGACGGGGCGGTAGCTACACACTCAGCACAACCAATAACTCCCCCATCACCACCGGCCCCTCTCTCCTGCTGAGGTGGCAGTATTACGGTAAATAAAGTGGCGACACGCTGCACGCTCTTTAATGCCCCGGTACATATCGACACGCAGAGAGATAATATAAACCCGGGTAACAGATGCCCCCCCCCCCCCCCCCCCCCCCCCCCCACCCAAGGCAATACGTGGCTCTGCGCTGCCGTTAAACGGCCACCAGAAGCGGCCACGGGTCATCCTTTACGTCCGCCAGCGCGACGGCGCAGCCACCGTTGTCGGCGCCGTCCCGGCAGCGGTAGATCACGCTGAGCGGGGCAGTATTACCGACGAGCGCATCCACTCATCTGATGAGCAAACAGTTTGGGCGGGCGATAGGAGGCGGGCGGCGGTCGCCCCTTCCCGTTCCCAATCAGCCACACGGCGGAGATAAAACTGATATAAATCAAGGTAATGAGTTTTGCTCTCTCTCCGTCTTTTCATTGTTTTTTTTTGTTTTTTTTCCAGGCCCCAAGATGCGTTACCAAATATCAATAACTGTCCCCTTCGGAGGCGCCCGGCTCGATATGATCTGTGAGCAGTGGCTGACAGAATGCGTTAGTCATATCCTGCCTCTCCTCCCTCCCCTCCCGAGGCTGCTGCGCATTGTGGCCTGTTCAGCTGAAAACACTGGCCGCAGGGAAATATCGAAAACACCAGCTCCACAAAACCACTCCGGGCTATCTATCAACCGACGGGACCATTCCGGTGGCGCTCTAATAGAGACTCGGCCCCGGAGCGAGCCAAGGTCACACAGGCAAGCCCTGCTTGTTTGGGCCGCAAAACGTCCCCGCCTAACGCCTCGCTACTGTCCATGGTCCATGCACGACTCAACGGTTCGACAATCATATTGTCTTATTATTGGCTGTTCAGAGGGAAGGGTGGAAGGATGGAACAGGGGGGGGCGACGCGCTAGGGATGTCACAGGATGAGGCCTGGCCAGTAAGCAGAGCCCAACATCCGAAAAGTGCTGGTGCACTGAAATAGAAGAAGCCCCTGTCGGAACACAATAGTTGGCGTGGGCCCTGGGGGAGCCGGTCAGGATATTGGCCATTGTGAACATGGCTACAGTATCTGGGTCAATTAATGTCTCCGCTGACTCCAATGTCTCTTTTGTTGGTGGAAGAATGGGCTGTCAATTCTTAGTAGTCTCTCCTGACCAGGACGGGGTCTTAAAAGCCCAAAGCGTTAGTTAAGACAAAAGGGAATACATAACTCAGACAGGGACCTGACTCGGACGAAACATTCGGATCGCCGTTCATACGAGCTGGCTCATTAATATATTCAGTTGAGTATTAAATTCCCTCAGTGACCCTGGAGACAAGAGGTCTCTGGTCTAGCTCTTCTTTATTTTAACTGTTGAGATACCAGTGGAAAGCTCTTGTTCACAACTATGCGAGACAGTCCCTGCCACAGGGCCAAACGCTAAAGGCCACACCCGAGTCAAAAGCCCGCTAGACAACATATTAGAACATAAATGTAATCCAACACAAACAGAAACTCATAATGAGGTAAAAAGTTCAAGTTTGTTTTGTACATTCTCTTTCCTGCTGGAAAGGCTTGAGACAGAGGGTGGCGGAGGAAAATGAGACAGCTGTTAGCCTCTGCACACTCAGCTAGCTTAGCATAATGAGAAAAACAAGGACAGCACAGAGAGGGATCGAATTTGAGGAGAGGAAAATAAAAAGGGGGTTTGAACACTGCTCCATTGACCACCGGGCCAGCACTGTAAACAGGGCTTTCTTTGTAGAGCTTGGATGTAGACCGCAGATATGAAGTTCACTATGCTGCCCAAACAAGTCATGCCCTCTAGAATGAAAAAAAAAAGCTGTGCATTTCTACAAGGCGAAGGCCCTTTAGTAAAATAAACATTTCACTCTGCAGTGTTGATCTATTGTCTGCCAAGTGGATGTTGGACTGTTCCCCACTCTGTCAGGAGAAAAATACCACTAGCCTACTTATGGAGAAATATATGCGAAAAGACGGGTCAATACAGCTATTTATACGCAACCTCATTACGGAGTGGGGTCAGGCTATGTTACAGGTTTTTTTTTCATGTTAAAGAAAAATCTCACTTCAGTAACGGAGTCTCAGCCACATATGCAATGAAGTTCACATGAGCACCGCCACAGACCCCAACACACACAAACATACAAAACACACACACACACACCAAAGCCACAAAGGCCATTCAAGCCTCCTCCCCTTCCACAGGCGATAGAGTACTTACAGGAAAGGATTGTTTTGGGGGAACTAAATTAATCCTTTCCCTTTCAGGGCGGCCTTTTAGATTGAAGCACATACATTCATTTCCGCAGCCCAAAACCCAAGCCCTGCGCCACGGCTGAGGGGGCCCAGGTGTGATCTCCTACCAAATAACCTATAAAAGCATATAACCTTCATTCGACTGCCGGAACAACGACCAAGTAGGAGGCCAGGTCCCCATCTCTACTTCTATTCCCCTCGGGAAGACAGGCCATGAAATTATCATCGCAAGCACAACCTCATAAGACTATGAGAGACAAAACCCATCAGAGTTTAACCCTTCAAATGCATCTTATTGGACTGCGGATAGGAGTTTGCGACGGGAGTAGTGATGACAGCGGTTGGTTTGAGAGGCATGGCCCCCTAGCAACAGCTGTGCTTTCTGGATCCCTCCGCTGGCAGAATCACCCCCCACCTCCTCCCACCCCTTTCTCCTCCTCCTCCACCCCCAACCCCGCCACAGGCACTGAGGGCTGTCTGGGTTGAACAAGCTAATTATATGCCAAGGACAAACACCCCCACATACACGAACTTACAAGCACAAAAAAGGAGGCACCTTAACGGCTGTCCAATGTCAGTGTCACACACACTCCGGGCGCCAATAGCGAGGGGTGGAGGGGGGGTGAGATATGAGGGATAGGAGCAGAAGCGGCAATGCCAACCCTTCCGCAGCAAGAGTCTGCATCCAGGCATGTCACACGAGCCCTTGTCTGCACCCAAAACGTGAGGGGACGATGTGCAGACTACCTGTTCAATAAGGAGGCGCAGGCAGACAAAAAGGTCAGACGTAAATAAAATATGTCCTCTCCTGTCACGCCAGAGAGGGGGTGTAGGCCCTAAAAGTATCTGCCCCCACCACCACCACCACCACGTGCCTGTAAATTAGTTGCAGACGGGTGCACTTGCTTTACAACGCTAATAACATTATCATTTAATTTTTATGATACAACCTTAAGAGTGCTACGGTGCCCTGGCAATGTGACGCACCACTGACAGTCGGTCTACCCCCCAGGGCAAGACAGACGCTCCATGTTAGAGCCCTGGTTAAATTGCATCAAAGGTGGCGTATTGAAGCCATATACCACCAAGATCTAATCATCAGACACCGTAGGTGGCAGCTATCTAGGCCATAGTGATGAGCCCTGGAAAAACCAACAGTGACGGCCTGATGGAAAGTTATAGGACCTCATAACAATAAAGAATAAAGCCGACTCCAGGCCTTGCTGGCAGCCATGCTTTAGCTGGGAATTGGAGCACAGCCTTCATTACAACATATTGATCAGTCCAAACAAAGACCCTGGATTTATTGATCTACTTCCTGAAAAAAGAGAAAAAAGAAAAAGAAAGACTGAGCGTTGGGGAGTGGGGTTGGTGTGAAGGAGGGCCGTGGACCGGTCCTCACCCTGGAAGAAGTGATGCGTCGGCTTAAAAAATAAAAGGAGGGGGGAGGAAGGGATGGATTTAGAAGCCCCATCAAACGAATAGGCGCGGTCGTGGCGTTGCACTTGATGTCCCGACTACGGGAAAAGAGATAAGATGACTTGCGGAACAAACAGCAGTCGCTGTAATGCCCCAAAAAAAAAAAGAGAGAGAGAGAGAGAGTGTCAGATGTCGCTCGCTGCTCGGCATTCTTGTCATCTGCCTGGCAGAAGGTTCCTTCCACACTTATGGATCTCCTCCTCGCCAGCGATTCGAATATTAACGATGACGATCAAGTGCTCGACCACTGAATTATTCACGATTGGAGAGTCCCTGCAGGCAGCACCTAGAAACAAGGCCTCAAACACACAGCACCTTGGAGACATCGAGTCCTTATCAAAAGACTACTCCCTCTGCGTACAAATCAATATTTGCGTAGCAAGAAAACACAAAGTCTGAATGATAAAAGCAATAGTCCCAAAAATGTTGTATAGAATAAGTCCTATTTATTTACAGTTTGGTGTGCTGCCATTTTCATGCCGACACCCAGCTGAAAGGAAGAACACCTGCTGACCATTTTCAGCGTTACGTGGCTATAAATGTACTTTCACAGTGGGGGAAAATCTGACAAGCGTCTGCATCTTATCTATTGCATCCTTGTTAAAACAAATCAGTTCATCAGTAAAAAAAAAATACCACGGAAGTATTTGTAGTGTTCCACTTTGTCGTTTCTTAATACATTTATTTTTTTTGGACTACGCTGCAGAGCAAACGCCAGGATGTACAAATAGTATCCGTATGAGAGCTTGCACATTGCTCAGGTTGGCTAGTCCTGGCTTTACCCAATGATAAATGTTGATTTACTAACGCCAAGACAATGTGCACTGAGAGGAGCAGTGCATCTGGGGCCTCCCTGCTAGGGGTCACGACCCCCTTGGCTGCTCTTCCATTCAGCTATAGCTTTGCCAGAGAATATCCCCCACTTTTCACTAGCCTCTCCTTAGCAGCCCCACAACTGGCGCGGTAAAAGGAGCTGAATCTGTTGCTTAGCGCTGGCCCCAATTTACAGGAGAGGGTCGAGCGGGGTCACGTCTGACCAAACACACAGGGCTCTCTGGCACCTCGGAGAGTGGCCCCAACTGGAGCAGGGCCCATCAGAGCCCTGACAGGGTGCAGGGAACCAGAACAACAACACACAAATGGACCCTGTCGAAAATGAAAAGTAGGATTTTGCTTGCCCGCTGTTTTCCTTGTCAAACAGGGGGGGGGGGGGTCAAATCTTTGTTATTCTACGACGCCTGCCATAATCAAATGTAGGTAATTATACCCAATGACAGACTAGCGAGACATGTTGTGATTTCTAATGCCCACAAGCCCTTTCCCGTGCGTGCTTCATTATAACAAAATGTGTGCAGAAAGCCAGTGCGAGTAAGTCATTCGGTCTTAACTTGCTCAATGTTGACATTGCTAGTTTAAACAATGTAGTGAAGTCAGTCAACTGTGTCTCTCTGAGTTTGAACCCTAGCAGGCGAACCAGCTGACTGACCACTGGCTCGAAAAACACTTGAACCGAGGTTGAAGCGATCTATAAACACAGTTCTCTTTCATCGCCAGAGCACGCTTAATTGGCAAAAAAAAAAAAACTCTAGAACAGCGGAGCGGAGGGGTGGAGAAAAGAAAAATGAAAGTAGGGTACATGGGTGGGGGTTGGAGCGGCAGGGTGGCTGAATAAGAGTGTGTATTTAGTTCAATTAGGCTTTTGGGTTTTTCATTAACCCAGTTTCACAGAGGGAAGCCTCTGCTGAATAATGACTGACTGACTCATTTTACCAGCCTGGCAAAATAAAAAGCCTTACCTAAAAAACATAATGTGTGTCATCTCTCAAAGCCACCAGTATCCCATTAGCTCCAACAACAAACCCCCATAGAAACTACACCTAATAAATAAATGGTACTTCAAATGATTCCCTTCCGCCGGACCAGCCTTGAAAAAACATTGCATGACTGTTCAACGGTCAAATGCATTCCAGTGACGCGCCACAGAGCGGGAAGGCGTGACCATGTTTGGTCGTTTCTCTTCCCTCGGTATCAGCCCGGAACAAAATAATCCGCGCTGGGAGACAAGGTCATCTGGGGCCCCAGAGGGTGAACGCTGAGAACCCCCGGCTCCTCGGCCTAACGTGGCTGTGCATTGACAAACAAAGAGCCCAAACCTTCCCCTTTAACGCACCAGTGGACCGCCGAGCTCATAGCTAAACACTGTCACCCGTCGCTTTCCTCTCCACTGCTCCACTAACCAACTTTGTAGGAATTCACCTGAACGATTCTATTGAAAATCAATGGGGCGCTCGCACAGGCACATCCATTTGCTCAACTCAGGATCTGCATCACCTGACAAAAGCATTATTTTCAGAATCCAATAATTACTTAGTTTAATTCTGACCGTGTTGGCTGGCATGATTGTCACATAATAGCCTAGCTGTGCTGATCTTACTGCACACAAGCATACAATTTACACAGTTTTGCATTTGAATACCAGCCATTTCCAGGTTTTTGGCAGATCGTCTAAACATGCGTATTGAAATGATCCATTAAAGGAATGAACCTGGAAACAGGTGGGCTGAGTCATACAATAGCCCCCCCCCCCTTATTAGTTTATATCTTAACGGTCAGCAGAGGAAGGACCATTGAGGTCAGATTACTGCATCCAGACACTATTGCACTAAGGTCCCAGGCTGAGCCTTCATTCTGACTCACACAGACCGGCCCAGTGTGGGGGTGAGCGCTTGGTATAACTGCTCGCTAACATCTTTCCAACTGAGGACAGATTCATGCATATTACAATGAGCGGGCTAGATTATTCCTGACATAACGAGAAAGGATTTTCTGTTACAGTGAGCACGAACACTCAGGTAGGGTTAAGGGGAATGACGGCAACAAGATTGGTTCAATCCCCGTTCATTCATTATTAAAGGCCTCGGGGTGCAATTAAGAAACGTGATGAAATGCAGGCATTCTTGTCGGGGGGGAGGGGGGGTATGGTGGATTGAGCCGGCACCGCATGCTGCCAGGAGCCACTTTTGGAGAAGAAGTCCCGCGCCCAGTCAAAAACAATATTCCCGAACAGCATGGTGGGAGCGCATTAGAAAGCGGAGGGGCTTACTCCTCACGCGGTGGGAGCTTTGTCTTTCAAACCGTGCCACAGGAGCCTTTCATTAGCCAACAGAGTTTCATTAACATCATCCCACGCCACTGAGCCCCTCTTGCATTACAATGACACAGGAGAGGCTCCCTGTCAAGGAACTCTCCACATAGCAGCAAAGCCACTGGGGGAAGGGAGGCCACAGCAAGGGGAAGGGGGCTGAGGGTGTGGGGTGTGTAGACAAAAGGCAACCTGATTACCCCTGGTCACGGCCCATCCACAAGCCAACAGAGAGGGAAATCCATCACTAGCACATCAAACAGGAGCCTTGTGCAGCAGGTAGAACCCAGTGAAAGCTATTGTTCCCTTCCCCCCATTCCTCCCCCCTCCGTATCTTCATCTCTGTCCCTGCCTTTAATTTTCCCTCACTTGTCATCTCCCCCCTCCCCCTGTATGTCTATGACTCACACCGTCATCTGCCTGCGACTTTTAGGCACACACTGTTAGATCCAACTCAACCGGGAGTGCTTTCTGGTCCAAATGACCTCCAGGCTCTAGCTCCTCGCATAGCACATGGGTGATGTATTCCTGTTTTATTACTGTCTGTAGGCCTCGCAAGTGTTTTCAAGGTGCTAGCACTGGCTATCTATTTGGGCCTTGTGTTTGGTGTGTGCACATAGATTCTTCCTCCCTTTGTGATTGTTCAATTGCAAATAGGCGGTAGTCGGCCATTAAAACAGCTTGTTACAGAACAAACAGCCACTGGATAGTTTCTGGTGGAAATGGATTGGAAAAATGAAATCAACATATCAAAGGCTGCCTGATTTGGGTTTCTTCAAAATGACTAGTGTCCAAAACACACCTCTTGGAAATCTGGGATTCTGAGACAGACAAGGGGCATTACTGACCCAAAAAAAGGGTTTGGCACTATAAAACCACATGGCAGCTCACCATATTCATATGCTTACACCACAAAGAACTGTATAATAAACATACCCTTGCACATTCTTTGCAAAGCCATTTTTGTCTAAGTGACATAACGATTCATTGTTATTATTGTAATTGTCACTACTATACTGCAATCTTCAAAATAAATGTAAAAGTATAGACTTACAAAATAAATATGTAAATGTGTTCAAAATTCTAATATATATATTTGTATATATATATATATATATATATATATATATATATATATATATATATATACAGTATATATTATATACCCCACACATTTTCCTTTGTTTGTAGAATGATATTTAGACAAACGTTGGCTGAGACAAAGAAAAAAAGAGTCAAATACTGTGCGTGCACATGATTAGGAGCAGAGTTTAATAGATCCAGACGTTGGTTTTATTGGCTGAACAAGCCAGGCTACATGACTTCTAAGCCCCTAGTACAGCAAAGATAATTGTTAAAATATGTCTGCAGCTTGTTTTCACCCTTAACGATTTATAAGAACTTAAACACACACACACATGCACACAGATAAAACACACACTCAACGGCAAAACACACACAGCACACAACAAGCATGTAGGGAGTGAAGGCCCAAGCGGAATGTAACAAGCACTTACCGTTGAAAAGGGGCTGTCCTTTCTCTGCAGTCTCTGGTACCACTGCATTGTACACCTCTTCAGAGAAGCCTGGCCGACACGAAGAGGTGCCCCTGCCCTCTGCTGCGATCTGGGGGGAGACGAAGGACTCATAAATCACCCTTGTGAAATGCACTCTGACTACCACCAAAAACTCTTGCTCACTTTCTGTGCTCCCCGCGGTTGTACAAAAGCATCTGTTGTTGTTATAGCAGCCACTGCAATTAGGATAATGAGGCCAAAAGGGTTAAGCATTAGCCAAAAAGCATGGCTAGGCAAGAACAAGCTCCATTTGTATTCACAAGGGCCCCACGGCCAGGCTAGGGTTCTGGCTGGGGCTCAGTGCCGGCCCCTCTGATCAGAGCCCTACTCTGGACAAACACGCCACTTTGAAGTGGAGGAACAGCATCAACAGTCAAACTACCACTAACAATCCAATATTGTGGATGAAAGCCTTTGTTCAGGGATTGAATAGCTGTCCAGTCAAACATACAAACAAATGACATCTCTCTTCATTAAGAAGAAAGGTCTGTTGATGTTTTAAAGGACTTAATGTTTATTATTACTTTACCTAATACAGAATTTGAAAGATTTGCAGATTTTACCATGTTTATCATGTAATGTGAACGTGTTTATCAGCAATATCAACAGTGACACAGGTTTGTTTAGAATTCAAATACATTTCATAAGACCTTACATGAGCACTACTTGGAGATGTAATCACTGATTCTGCACAGGCATGTGTATCCTTTCAGAAATAAGGAGTAGGAATCAGAAACCCCTCCTAAAAACACGAATAGAACTAATCCCATATTTAAGAGAACCCTTAAAGAATACAAGGGGAGCCAAGTTCCACAGAAAAAAAGAGCATTGTGCGTTTCCATGCCACTTGCCCTTCTTAATCAGCAGAATTTAAATCGAATCTTCTTGGAGGGGGAGGAGCAATGCCGCTTCTCGGACAAAAAAACTACAATGTTAACTGAAGGAACACATGACGCAAATGCACTTGTTAATTACCGTCAAAGTCTAATAACTTGAATATTGTCCAATTTATTAAGGTCTCAATGTCAAATATTTCCCTTTCAACAGCAAATGCAGAACATTTTACTTAAAATTTGAATTGTTTAGGTAAAAAAAAGACTTGTATTGGGATGCAAATACAATATTGGCCACAGTCTTAGCCATTTATCCCCCTTAGTAATCGGAAATTAACTCATACCTTTCAATTACATGTGTATTAACCTACTGAAACTGCGTTATATGCAAATGACTGATGATGGAATCAAAAGTATCAAAAGGCTTTTACAGTTGTTTAAATAATATTATGATGAACACCATTAGTAAAATCGAAACTTGACAAACATGTAGGCTACTTTGTTGATCATGTTAAGGCTACCATAATATTAAAACTTGAGAATCAATGCCAGTGATACAGGCTTAAATACACTAACTTCAGCGATTCAGACAAGACTAACGTTACTTCAATATGAAACATTATGAGGGCACGTACAGTTCACATACATGCTAAAATGTTTAACTAAAAAGAGCAAACAAAAAAATCGGTTTTATCCGTCCAAGGACATAATGGTATAATTGATATAGACCTTTGGTAATACCTACTCAACTGTAAGGAATCATGTAGCCTATTGAGAGTACAATTCGTTGCGATTCAAAAAATTCTAAACCCCATGCCTAATTTTTTGTTCTACAATTAGGCTATCGCATAGAGGGGTATATCTGTTTTATACAAGAATATTAAATCCTGTAATGAATTGTAGTTAAATAACGCAAACACTATCGTGTTTCTAGTAAAAGGCAAACGACAAAGCATTGGGCACAACCGTCGGAGTAGCATCGTCACCGAAAACAGGCACTTGGAAGTGTCCTGTAACTAAGAAAACCGTTTCAAAAATGCTTTACCTGCAGTCCGGCCAAAAACGCAAGCAGAAGCAGACCTTTGCCCTTGCGTAAGTACATGATATGCCGACAACAGTTTATTTCCCCTCGGAATCAGTGATAAATATCCGTATGTCTGCGGCAGTTTGGATGTGGTTGAAACGCTCCCTCTACGATAATGTATACGGCGGCGGCAGCAGCATACAGCAGCCTCCCCAATCTACTCTCCACTCGGTTCTGAGAGCAGTGCCTGGTACTGAGGCTGCTGCTCCCTCCCATACTGTTCAAAACAAAACCCGGCCAACCACAGTCTCTCAGTGTCTCTCCCTACTGGTCACGTAGCCAATTTCATGTAGTTAAAACAATTCAGCATTGTTTTAGACATCGAAACTCAAACATCGAAACAAATCAAACAAAAAACGATGAATAGTTTAATATAGAATATGTTGATAAACAGAGCAATCCTTTTGTTTACTTTTGGCTGACTTTGAAAGGACTCTGAGTGAAACTATGGTTGGACAGATAACCTAGCTATTTATAGCCAGAACAATCACTTAGGAATTCATATTTGAAATACGTACAGTCAGTAGGCCTATTTGTCATCAACCAATATGGTAACGTCTTTCAATAGTTTTTTTTCTATCCAGTGATATAATATTAATCTATCAATAGTTAAATTGTACCATATTATTATTATTGACAATGTATTACTTAGTGATAGCAATTTAAAGAGTCTCCCTGAATCAGAATGTCCACTAATGGTTCTGCTTCTGCAGACTGAATAACAGCAAGAAATGTTTGAGTATAACAAAATAATAAAAGGTTTCCCTCAACCAGCTAGATGATTATTGATGAAAAGTATTTGTTCTTCATCATTCATTGTTGAGTAATTGTTTGCTTTTGGTTTAATCCTATATGAAAAGATGATTTGCTTATTCATTGTTCATTGAAAGATAATAGTTGTGACCAAGTTACTGCCTACAACATTTTCTATTTGGTCTTATATTTTGGCATCCCACGGTGGAAATTCTGTCAATTCATCTCTACTTAAGTCTAGAATTATTACACTTAAAGCGTATTTCGTGTTCATGTTCAGAAATGAATAATTCTTTTTTATGCTGAGAACCAGCTGCAATGCGTTTGGCAAACAGCGGACGGTTCCAGACATCTTCTCCAGATGAGAGCTGACAGAGGTTAAATCCTAAACTCTCACCTCTGTTGGGCTGTTGACTGTCCATGGAGCTCAAGAAACCATACAATATAACAAAAAGCATGGCTTTTTACAAGCCTTAAACAGCTATGTTTTTCCTTGTTTAATGTTTAAGACTATAACCAAAGCTGCAACCACGAATTTCAGAGAACATCTACAACCATACCGTCAGGCAAACATGGTGAACTTTTGGCTTTCTGTGTGTTAAGAAAGCATCTATAAATATTGTTTTAATATGAAAGAGCATTACAGTATCAAGACTGCTTTTCAATTTCTCGTAATTCTATTCATACAGTTGACTTTTCCACAGAATTATACAGGGTTAAGGGTACTCAAGTAGAGTGCAGGTTCAGTAGCAATGCTAATTGGTGGTTGTCACTTTTCCTCTTGCCTTTAAATTAGTTTTCAATTATGGAGAACGATGCAGATACATTTTTTTTTGTTTGATGGTCAGATTGGTAAAGTTTGAAGCTGGTTGTAGATTATGTTTAGCAACATGTTATTCCTTTTTCTGTAAAGAAAGTAATTTATGTAATTAGTAATTTTATTGTAATCAAAGCAACAAGATATTTTGGTAAAATTGCATTCCTAGCGTTAGGCTACTCAAAACATGTAGACACTCAGACCCTAGACATGACAATTCTTGAATTGTGTCTAAATCTTGCCAAACAAAGTTACACATGGCAAGTCTGTCATGCTGTTGTGTTTGCCGCATCTGTCTAGATTGGGTTACACTTTGAGATAAAACTGAACAACCTGCTGATGATTAATATCACATTGAGTACAAAGTGCGGGGTTTTTTGTAATCTCGTCTAATTGAGAGTGGGATCAAAACGTTCCCTCTCTTTGATTAACATTGGGGCTGTTATCTCTCCTCTGCGCTCGTCTGGGAGGGAGGACACGAGGGGCAATCCAATTAGGACTTGGCGCATTCAATCAGGCAATATTATGTTACATATTTCATAAAGCCTCTTAAAAACTCTTTCCTAAAAACTCTTGGGAAGTGTGCGCAGTTTACTTTCCTTGGGCTGCTGGCTGTGTGTTCATTTTGGCATGGATGTATTGAAACAACAATACGACTACTATTAATAATGATAATGATAACGCAAAGAAAGAAGTGCATACACATGACATCCACCATGACAGTGGCAGAACCGCACTCCCAGATCCGTTCTATGTTTAGAGACAGGGCCCCTCTCCACGACCAGCTGTAAAGCTGCAGTATGATGCATTGGGTCCCCCGGCGCTGGCTCTGCGCTTGACTCTCCTTAGTGCAGGTGCCCGAGGCCTGGTGGCTTGGGGGAGCCCTCGAAGTGCCGCCCATTACTCTGCGCGGCAGAGGCCGTCAGCGAGGAGGTCCGCGGTTGCCTCGCGTGGTGGCGGGGGCGTGGCTGAGGTCAGCCTGCACTGCGGCAGCACCTTCACACCCGCGACACCTCTTCTTGCTGACTGGGTGCTGTGTTTGCAATGCTGTTCAACCAAACACATGTACACCCATAGGCTTACACCATGTATGAAGCAGAGGAATGGTGAATGCACACATGCATTAACATGCATAGTCAAGTACATCCGTGAAATCCACGCATGGTGTGAATTGAGAGCAATCCAGTGTCTGCAGCCTAGCCTACATCAGACGGAATTGTGAGCTACACAGCAATGTTGAACAGAGTGGCAAAACCAACCAGCGACCATTGGTGAATCATACCAGGGAGGAATCTCTTTGATGTAATGACTTTTTCTTGACCCCTCTTTAGCACTGGCTAATTAACACGTTAGCCTTTAGCCATCCTTGCCGTGTCAAAGGTTACCCAGGAACAAATTAGCGGGTCGAGGGCAGCATCCCATGCTTCAGAGCATTATCAATTCCAATCAAGCCCTATTGTTATGCATTCAATAGAAGCTCTATTTGGGGCACAGTGATGCTGTGATCATTCTCCTTGCCCATCAAATCGCCTCATTTAATCTTTTATCCCATACAAACAATGGATCCTGTACATGGTGCAGGGTGGCTTTCAGATGTTTACAGCAGTCACCAGGCGTGGCATTTCCCCTCAACCAAATATTTTAAAACCACACATTTATATTATTTACACAGGGCCTAGGAATGTGCAGCCTGGCTTGTTGGATGTGTTGTGGTGGTTGTCAGCGGTCTCCCGGCCATATCAATAATTGCATGGAAGAGACACATTTCTTGAGAGAGAGAGAGAGAGAGAGAGAGAGAGAGAGAGAGAGAGAGAGAAAGAGAGGAGGGGTTCCAGCACATTTGAGCTCGGTACTTCATCATCTCAATAAAGCCCAGACCAGTCGTGGTAATTCCTTGTGAAAAGACATGTCAGCGGAGCAGCGCAGCGCCGGGGCCCTGTCGACACACAAAGGGAAGATGTCCCTCTGCAGGCTCCCCGGCGTCTTGGCTGAGCCGGGGCTCAAATTGAGGAGTCGTGGTTGGAGCTGGAGGCCACAGCTGTACACTATGTGTCTGAGGGCCATAGAGACGTAGCCGCTATTGATTGACGGATTTGGGCCGCACCGTTGCCAACTTGAGTGGGTGACTTCAAAAGCCAAGCCTGTCCCTCCTTCATGGATGCCGTTGGAGCGCGGCCATTGATTTGGTTGGCGTGCCACCCCGAAGAATTGATTGACTTGAGGTTTTTTATTCGGCAGTCTGGTGGAACTGGTAATTGGTTGACTATTTCTAATTCTTTAACTGGTACTTTTTTCTAAGCACCCTCTTAAACGCAACCATTTCTTCATTTAACCGCACTGCACATTACGATGGTGTTTAGGTAAATGGTTTTGAATGGGTTGAAAATGTACTTCTGTTGGCTAACTGATCAGTGAAGTGATTTTATCAGAAGCAGCTCCCTTTCAGTGTGTGAGCCATCTATCGTGGCGGAATTCAATCAGAGCCTTTTTTGTCTGAAAGTGTTGGGGTGGACCAATTATTGTGACTCAGGACCCGGCAACAGGACATGGGTTGTGGAAAAGCGCTTTAACAAGTTTCTATTTCTCTCCCTCTCTCTCTCTCCTTCAACGCCAAATGAGAAAATGATGAATGGCTATGGTATTGCTCTTTCAGGTTTTCAGAGTAAGAAAAAAGAAGATTTATACAATGTTATGTTCACTGGAGGTCAAGCTTTGGTGAGTTCCTCCACAGAAAGCCTTCAATTGGATTCCGAACCAAGTAAATGTAAAAAAGCTATCCTTTGAAATTGAGCGTTTTGTTTTATGACATTGAAGACACAGATACGAGGAATATGTTGCTCGGAGACATGTATAGAAATACAAGTTGCATGAAACACACATGAAAGAGTACAGATCTATTGCGTGGGCGTGTAATCCATCACAAAGACAATCGGTCCGTCCTTTACTGCTACAGAGCAACATCGCTCTCGTCTTCTTCACAGGAAAATGGCAGTAAAAGATTTCACTTAGAAAGATTAGAAAGGTATCACCGTCCGAACGTCACATTCGTCTTCTAACAAAACATTTGCATGGAGAACGGATGCCATGGTTTTCCAAATAATACACCGCTTGCATTTACCCACGACCTCTTTCATTTGCAACCCACGACACTCTTTCATTTGACAAAATCCCTCTCAGTCATCAGGCATCTTCTATGCGTTTCCCTCTAACGTTAAAATATGCACGCTTATGCAACTGGAGCACTTCTGCTTAGATATTTTGCATCCCGAAATCCTTTCGCCCTTATCGCCATTGATCTGCGTGGAGACAGGGTTTTCTATCCGTGTGACACCAGGCCCTGTCTGATTCAGGAGTGCACCATGATGAGACTGTCTGCCTGCCGCTGGGCCACAATGTCATGAAGACACATACAGTATATGGTTTGTGAGGTATACCAAAGGTCCAGCTGCGTGCCTCGGTCTCTCCCACACCTTCTCCCCGGCTTTCGATCTCGGAGAATTTTTTTTTCCCGAGGCAGTGGTGAGGTGAGACGAGGCTCGGTTTAATCACAGAGCTAATGAGATTCGAAGTTTCCTCAATATGCTCCTCTCTTCGTTGTTCGGCTGTAATTTGGAGAGTGGTTCATTCAGTGGAAGGATTATACCCTGGAACACATCAAAACCGGTGCTGAATTCAATTACGGAGACAGTAAATACGTTGTAACGAGATATTTATTCGGGTTATTCTTTAGTTGAGACGGGCCCACATTAAAATTATTCTTCAATTATTGGATGCACCATAAGTTGTCTAAAGGCATCTCAGCAGCTCCCACTTTCAGCCTGCCTACCGCTCTCCTGCATACTTTGCTCGGTCAGGTTTCCCCCCTTCTCTTTTAAGTTTGAACATGAAAAAAAGAAGAAATGCTATTTGCATTGAATGGCCCCTGAATGGCTCATGAATACTCAGCAGGTTATCATGTGCTTAAGGTGCCGTTTTTCCATCCGTTTATGCACGGCCAAATCCCCATCTCCCCACTTGAGTTAGGAATCTGCTGAGGACGGAGATGCAAAAGAGTGTCATTAAGAGCACATTAGAGTCCCAACTGGTAAAGTGCATGGCTGCACTATGCCACAATCTCGCCTGATGAGCACGAAGCAAGGAACAAGTCATTTGATTTCAACACCCCCCCCTCTCTCTCTCTCTCTCTCTCTCTCTCTCTTCCCCCCCCCCCCCCTTCTGTAAAAAGCTGCATTTTCACATCTCGCATGTTTCTTTTCGCTAGCTGTAATCAAGACATCTATTCACTAGTTAATAATTAGGACGCTCAAACGGTTACCGACAAATGGCGGATGCCGGCTGGCTTCAGATCACTCTGGCACGAGGAAGGGAGGCAGACAGCGCAAGGCCAAAGCAGCAGATGGAGAGCAGGGTTCTTGCGTTTTGGCTGTCTCAGGGGGATGATCATGAGACCCACTGCCTTCCACAGCCATGCCCTCCGTATCCGCATAGGACTGCAGTCATCCCAAAGGGGAACACCACTTGACCGGAATATCAAAAGGGCGATGGAAGTAAAACACAAAATATTGTAATGCATGTACTTCCAGTGAACATTATTACATTTTCCCTTGTTTATTGCTTCATGCGGTTCTCGATGCACGCTCTTGCTTTCTTTTCAAAGTAAATTGGGGGCTTGTGTTTTGTTTTGGAAAACAAAAATGATGGTAGAGCGTGCAATAACACGCTCACATAACGCGCAGCGCTGACTTCCACGTCCACTCCTCAAGCACTCATTTCTACACTACGCTGCGCCACTCAATCCATAATGAAATATTCACCTGGGAATTCTATGGCTGTGCCAGTGTTGTTTTTTTAAACACCACAGCCTGGAATTCAATTCTGAATTCAGCTTTTTATAGCCGTCTCCATTTAAAGGTCACTGACATCCACGGGAAGTAGGAAAGAACTTAGATTCAACACGGGGCTTTTTAGAACATGCGCTAAGAGGGAAAGTGGCCGTAGATCACTCGTGGTCTAACTCCGTGGGCTTTTTGGGGCCATTCTATTTCCTTCTCTCACCTTGGCTTTGCTCTGTTTCTAATTGGGTTTCATTGATTTATTTGCCATGACGCTGCCTTGGCCCTGCCTCTGCTGACCCTGCAGAAAAAGAAAAAAAAACGCATCAAGCGTGGGCCCCCCTCTCACCGTGCTCTCCGAGCGCTCTCTATACAATGAGCCGTGAATGACCGTGTCAGAGAGCTGGAAGTGAGCCCCAACAACAGAGCCCTAGATTACCATCACTGGGAGGGCGACAAAGGGGGGGGGGCTGCAGAGGCGCTGGTGTTTGTCCCCCTCCTTTACGGGAATCTGCTCCGCTTGTTGAAGGGGGGGAGGCGGAGGAGGGGGGGTAACTCGCGATTGAGGTTGGGAACCTGGGACTCAATGCAGCCAGGGGTCGGGGCTAGCCACGTGGCCCGCAGGACAGCTCCTCATCAGCGCCGGGGCAAAAATGTATGTCACCTTGAAGCTCTCCGGAGGAGGCGTCCGCCGCGCACACTCCCGCTGGGCCAGACAGGCCGTGAAGGAAGGAGGGACGGAGGGAGGGGAGGAGGGAGGAGGGAGGGGGGGTTGAGAGTGGGAGATAGCACTCCGGCCCTCTCGCCACTGACGAGTGGGATTTTGAGGTTGAGAGCCGGCGAGGTGATAAACTGAAGGGGGATTCCAGCTGGGAGGAGAAGAGGACAAAACACTCAGACGCAGGCGCCTGCCACAACAGGGAAGGCGCGGGGCGCCAACCCCTGGCTTATGATAGCGTCTGTGTCCTACTTCTCTCTTCCCTTCCACATTCCTCCTTGTGCATTATAAATGGCTGATCATGAGGCTGACAGCTCCTCAGGTGTGCAGTGTGCCGAATTTGTTATTCCGCTCACAGGCGTTGCTTGCCACCCCTCTCGCGTCCCACCTGCTTGACACAGTCACACGCACACACGCACGCACACACACACACACACACACACACACACACACACACACACACACACACACAGCTGCTGTGTCAGCGGGAGGTGGGGGCCAGATAGAGTGGCATGGTACCAGGATCCGTTCCCTCCAACTGTTGGGTGGGGTCTCACTGTGCGGCGATAATATAGAACACCTTCCCCTTGAACGATCTGATTAAAAACACAATCAGTCTACACTGATTGCCCGAAGAAACAGCACCGTCATTCTATTACGTTTGCATAGCCTAGAATGGCTCCGGTAGGACCGCGTCCACATGGGCCCTGAACGAGCGAGAGGGCCTTGTCGTCGTCGAGCGAGTCGGCTCAAGCTGGCACAGTGGAGTGGAAAGGAGTCCGGGGCACGTTTCGTGAGGCGCGGGGGCCTCCTGAGGTGAGGCTTCAGCGGGCTGTCAGGGCCGCTCTGCCGTCCCCTCGCTCCTGGACGTGACGAGGACACCACAGCGAGCATCTGTTCCCGCTGCTCTTCCCCGCTCGTGCTGCGCGCTCTCTCCCTCTCCCTCTCCCTCTCCCCCTCTCTCTCTCTCTCTCTCTCTCTCTCTCTCACTCTTTCTCTCCGTCCCGCTCTCTCTCTATCTCTCTCTCTTCCTCCTGATGTCTTCCTCCACTCGTTATCCCCTTTCCTCTCCAAAGCTCCCTTTCTCAATCTGTCTCTCCATTCCTATCAGCCCCTATTGTAAGGATAGGGAGATGCCGTTGAAGACGGCTGTACATCTGAGCACAGAGGAAGGAGGGAAACAGGCCAAAGTAAACAATCAAGTTTGCCGGTATTATTTGCAGGGCATGTTTCATCAAAAAACAACAACATTAAAAACAATCATAGAACTGAAAGGGGGAGTGGGGGAGGTGCTTTTGAAAGGCCTGCCACGCAGTGTTTCTCAGAGAGAGCCCGTGTTGTTCCTACGGAGCCCGTGGCGCAGCCCTTTCATTTGCTCCGGCTCGGGTGCCCACTCTACCATGTAAATGCAATCAAGTTGCTGACAAAGTATTTCAGTTGGCAGCCGTGCAGTCTGCCGTCTCCATTAGATACAGAAATAAAGAAATAAAAAGAGGCAAAGCGAGGAAAATGAGCTAAAAATAGGAATCATTAATCAACCGACCGTGCGAGGGCTGCAGGCGGCGGCAGTAACATAGTGAGGGAGGGGGGGGGGGGGGGGGGGGTTACGGCTTCACCGTTCGTCCATCGACCGAAAAGCACCACATCAATTTCACTGGGCAGCTCTTAGTAATTTATCGCGGGTTACGGGTGCGTCACAAAAAAGTGCCCCTAATCTCACCTGACGAGGTTAATTGTATGTGGCTCCGGGTACAGTGAGACGGATTGCTGACCTCATGACTTGCAGACTCAGAATCAACTTTTAATTAGGTTTCTCATTCACTTCATTACAATTGGCCCTTTTCACTGAGGCGAGATTGCAGCAGGCGGAATTATTAAATGTGATCTTACCGGAGTAGGTTAACATGGCATTGGCCTCCCCGTATTAAGACTGATTACTCAACCCTATACATGTGAAGGTTGCGTCAACCTTCAATTAATACCTCTCCCATTTTATTTATTCCAGTTCTTTCTTGTCTGGCACACAAGGTACCGGGAGTAGATGGTTGACGGCTGATGGCTGGGTCAGGGGCCCCAACGCTGTTGCCCTTGTAGCTAATTAACTCACTTTACTTGCTCGTTCAAAAATTACCTTTCATAAATGCATCATTAGGCCCTCGTTTCAGGTCCGTCTCCGGGGCCAAGTAGTGGGGAGACGTCACCTTGATTTAAGGCTCCCGGATCCGGGCACAGAGCTTTCTTTCATGAGGATGGGGTGTTCGGACCGCAAAGGGAAGCAAGTGACTTGATTACATTTCTATAAATACAATTAAACAACATATGTGTGTAGCCCTTTTCGGATATTTCAGTGTGAAAAAATACGACTAACATATGTATAATGTAATACAACATACAACGATAATGACATATTTAAACAGAAATAAGATGTATAGGAGAACAGGGATATCAAATAAATCAAAAAAATCACAGTATATATTTGATATGATGTGTAAAATGATATTATCAAAATGTGGCCAATATGGTCCAAATGCTCATGAAAAATTAAGAACCTCCATCGTATGGCTCCCTCGGGAGGCCCCCTTAAGCATTTTGTCAAAACACGTGCATGTAAAAAGCAGATTCCCAAGCTGCCAGACAGATAACTAAAATGGGTAGTGACAGAGAGGCTCTTGTGAATGTCATGGCTGCCTGACTGTGATGACAGATTGTGCAGCGGGTGAGTTCAGCAGTCGGGTGACAGTTTGTCGTCTGGCATTAGCCGGGGGAAGATATAGGCGGTCGGGCTAAAAAGGTGACGGCGAGGTGAGGACAGGGCGTCCACGCGTGAGTCTGTGACAAGATGTTCTAATAATCGAGCCTGGGAGTCATAGTATGGGGTTGGGGTTTCATATTTCATGGTCTCCGATCACTCCTGCCCACAGAAAGTCAACAGACGCATTTAGAAACGTTTCCTTTCGTGCGTTTTTTTTTTTTTAGAAGGAAACTTTCCGTCGTCGCTTTATAACATCTAAAAGTACGTTTTAAAGGATGTCAGTTACGTACGCCAGCGATCGCGCTTCTGAAAAGAATGTCACCTTTATTTATTCTGACATCCCACACACACACGTGTGTTTTTAAGACTAGCCCAACGTGCCCATGCTCCCGTGTCATGCAGCAACAAAAGGATCAAAGCGCTAAGCTCCCTCGGCTTGTCAATGCCCAGGGAGCCCCACTGCGAACTGGGAGCCCGCTTCTGATATGCATTCACCCCTCTGGCGTCAACATGTCACGTCTGGTACCGTCTTGTGTGGCGGTGTCTCCGTCTTTTCAGGCGGGCAAATTAAATAACTCACGGCCCCTGTTTATGGAGATGAAACGGCAGTTTAGCCGCAAATATTTTGGAGACGGCTTTTCATGGTTTGCCATTGAAACGCGGTGCTGTGGGAAGCCGCCGTCGCCAAGCGGAGATGAGTCGACCGGGGACAGCGTGGCACGCTTGGTCTTCACCCCCGGGGCCTGCCAGAGCACTGAGCCAACCAGCTGGACGGCGTCATTGTCCTTCGACAACCTTCACCGGGCCTTTTGATCACATTAGGGGAAACCACGGGCCGACATTTGGGACACGCTCACATCGACTGCCAACACGCCTTCCTCCTTGCGGTGCGCGAAAGACGGTGCGCTCTGTTTGTTGTCTGTTAGTGCATCTCCTCTGTTTGCAAAACACATCAGACGTTTCCAATGTCTACCATCAGAAGCGTCTGTAAGCCGTGGCATTTCTGGAATACAAAGGAGGCTGTTAACGGGATGCAGAAAATTGGCCTCCATACCACTGAAGAGTTAATTCAATTTCAACTGTATCCTCGTAGGAGAATTTGATAGGACAATCAGCCACATGAATATATCCATATGCAAACTAGAATAAAAGCATTATCTGATAATGCATAATTAGATTCCATATGTGAAAACTGGCATATGCAATAGACTCAACCTCCCAGTGTCCTTCATGGCCAATGCACATGTTGATGTATTCCATTAATTGTTCCAACTCAGAGCAGACACGTTTTGAACTCCTTTTATTGGCATTGAAAGTGTTTACTACAGATTTTCTCAATAACACATTTCAAAGACAATTAGCAGTCTTTGAGACGCCAAGCACTAACATTGAAGGAGAGTCCAGTGAAGGACATGGTAAAGCCGCTGTGACAGGGTAAGGGGACGTTCTCAAAAACGACAGTGCAGTGTTAAATGCGTGAATGAAGTCCTTTACAGTGCGAAAGACTGAGGCTTTTTTTCCTCGAACGAAACGAGTCCTGGCGGGATAAGAAATATGTGCGAGGGTTATAAATGGAGGTTAACTGCCGCAGCAAACTTTACCACAGATATCAATGATTATGAAATATTTAAATCCTGAATGTGTAAGATTTGATCCTCCCTTCATTTTGTATTCAAGGTGCCTTGAGCCCTGTAACTTTCTTGGTCGGAAATCTCTTTTAATCCCCAGACCGTTTTGCAAAAAAAAACACTGGAAGCAAATCTAAATCTCTCTTTTAGAACATAATTAAATAACACGATACAACCCAAATCCTCCTTGAAAGCCACACGGAAACCCCCCCAAAATATTTTTTTTTCTTTTTATGCATCAGGAATTATCTTCCCTAAGATAGAGTTTGGTTCTTTTTGTCAGAGGCGTACCATAATGTGGCTGCTACCCGCTGCATTGTTAAATGGAGTGTCACTGATGCTGGCAAGTGGAGAATTCCACCGCAAAATCTGCATACTGCTGTACCAACTAACCACATTGCCTTCAATTATAACCTTTGGTTTCGCGAATGGACCTCTGTTACCGGGCACCTAGTCATTGGCACAAGGTCAGCAATATGTAGTTATACGTGACTTATTTATCTCATGAAAACACCTTTTGTTCATTTGCAGGCTCTTCCTGAGAGTAGAGCAGCACTGGACAAGCACTGTTGTTCTGGAAGGGAGGGTGGCACAGCCTCTCCCTGTGCAGCGAAACTAGAACATTATTTAAATTTTGTCAGCAGTGAGTCATGCCGTACCACGCACAGGGTTGAGTGACCTGTTCCTTGGCCTCTTTTACTTGTTTGTAACCTCAAGGAGCGTCTCCACCCAAACAAAGGCTCAGCACAGTCGTGTCCCTGAGCCCAGTGCCTGGTGGGGCCGACTCGGGGAATTCAACCAAACACTCAAGGTTCACACAACAGCTTGTGACACAAGGGGTAACCTCGCTGGCCTCCATATTGCCTTTCTGAGGCCAGAAAAGCTGTGGGTGGGGAGTGCATTTTCTGCTAGATCAACACAGAGTGACAGCTTGGATTGGACCTCGCTGAACCCTCTCTAACCGTCCATCTTCTTTAAAATATAATAAACATAATACAGCGCATTTTCCTTTGCGTTTGCATAAACACTTCCATTAGGAGGCTGGATATTTGTGGTGGGAATGGTCATGGCGGACGACAAAGAAAATGGCCCCCTCACTGCACATGTCTATTCCCAGATTTACTCTTCGCCCCTGTCAAGTAAGCCCAAGCAGCTCCATCATATATTGGAAAGTTTTTTTTTGGAAATGGCGGGACTTTCCAGTCTGACAAAACAGCTCTCGGTCCAAATCACCTCAGTCAGATAAGCTAAGCAAATACTCCCGGCTGTACTCTGCAAATTCCCCACCTCTACGCAGCGAATGGAGTCCAGCTGAGCTTTCATTTGGCCGTGCTTGGAGCTGCCTCGGTGACATATGACTTCACTGTGGTGCTGGCCCCTTCTCAGTTTCTCTTCGGCAGCCCACACCCTGGGAGATCCCTGCAGACCCAGTCCTGGATGCCTTTGCTGGGACTGTGTCATAGACGCCGCAAGGGGAGTAGAGTTGGACCTAGGTCCTGGCCCGGTTCTGCAGTGACGCACACGCCCCTCACTTTGGCACAGCACACTGCTACTACAGGCGGCAATGTTTACAGCTGCCTGATTACAGTCAGACACAAGAGGAGTCAAATTACAGAAACATGCCATGCATAAAAGGGTGTTTGTGGATCCCAGTGTTTTGGATTGCAAGGCTTACGTTATTTAGTTTGCGGTGTGGGGATAATCTTCTTCCCAAAACAACTAATTTAATTTTGAGTGAATGAGCTTTTAATTTGTGTTGGACTTCAAAACTAATTTGCAAGTTGGAAAGGAGCAAAGATTCTTTACTTACCATATTTGTCTTGCATGATGATGCCAAAGGGCTTTTAGGGATATTTGCATTTAGAGATTTAGGCACCCAGAATGAGAAAGATCTGCCTAGCTTGACGTCTTCAAATTATTCCAGTGTCAAATCATGTATCACAAATTCTCCTTTAGAAGAAGATCATACTTACAATATCCAAGGACACCAAAAATTGCAAGAAGATTCATTATGAACTAATCAGTGGACCAGTATATAAAATGTCTGATTATTATGCTGTTATACATGTGAAGGATTATTTTCTCCCCAGTACTTGGAGTAAACAAGCCGCTTTTAAAAATAGCAGTTGCACACAGAGTTAATGTTGTTTGAAATGACATCACAGGACATAGGGACAGATTGCACATGCAATAAATGATCCCCCCCCCTTCCCCCCGGAGATAGGCGAGTCTGAAAAATAAATGTGTATTGCGAATAATGAGTGCCTTCATCACATTCACACAAGGAAAATATTATTCAGTGACACCGATAATTTCTGCCAGGGATGCCATCTAAGTTGTTTTGACAGGGGATTGTACATTATAGGTAGAAATGCGCAGCACAACAACTAAGAATTTTGATATCCTATGACTAAAGAAATGTATTTGACTGGAGGGTTTCTATTCCTACATTAGCACATCTTCTCACTCTTGTATCTGTTTGTGAAGACTATTGCTATCCAATATCACACTGCCACAGCAGGCTCAGAGGGAAAAGCAGAGCAGGAGTTCTTGGGTAGGTGCAGAGATCAGGCATTAATTAGACAGACAAATCACTTAGTAGTATCCTAATTGAATTCTTGCTGGAAGCCGAGGACCCTATTTAAAAGTACACGATAGCAGTAGAGGTATCACACATTATGAGAGTTGAAGGTGTGGATATGGACACTAGTGCAGAGATGATTTCTATGGACCCTCAAGGTGAGTAACGGTATATAAACAAGAAATGAATAGAAACAGACTATATGCCTCATGCCGTGTACTGACACAAGTAAGACAATGTGGGAACACAGAGCAAACAAAAGCTTGGCCTAAAACTCACAAATCCAAACACAGGTGCAAACAATAACACTGATTAGGAGCGCTGGGTCAAATTCCCTGACGTGCCCTGCTGGGTGGATCCCAGTGTTCCAGTCTTGTCTTAATTAATTATCTTAATTGTCTTAATTCTACACATGTTCCGTAGAACAAAGATTCCCTTTTGAAACTTTGCATTGTACGTGATCCTTCACGTTCACCAGTGTAAAGTATGTTCTGCATGTTGTTTTTAGGGTTCAAATATAAGTGTTCATGTGTGTGGATAACTGGAGTACTCACTTAGATAAGCTATTCTGAAAATCTGTTTTCATGAATAATTTTTAAGATATACACAGAAATGTCGAAACTGTGTGACATGTACCTTGGTGTGTGCTTTTGAACTTTTTAGCTGCAAATATTTTTTTTAAACTTCATGGCAAGATTGCATTCACTTGGTTAGACTTAACTAAATATAGTTCAGCGGAAATGTTTTGATATCGCTTCAAACACCATCAATAAGGCCTTACTGTGAAGAACTGTTTGAAGAATGGCACCCCATCAGCAAATATATCCCACTGAAATGCAAATGTGTAGGAATGCAGTTATCTTTTTTTTATGGCGCTTTAGATGGAGCGGTTTGGTGCCGGGCTTCCTATTCATGTATTCCGTCACCATCCGACTTGCTGGCGCCTGTATTACTAAATTGATGTGCTGTGACAGTATTAGGATATTTTATCTCCCTCCCCCATCGCATCAAGAAATGACAGGCGATGTGGAAAAGTCATGGTTTTCCGCACGACATGCAACTTCATCCTGATAAGGATCATAACGCCGTCTAAGTCTCCGTATTGAGTTCTGTTCCTCTGTGACCTGTAGATCAAAGTAATGGACTTATTGGAGGCTGGGCAGACCGACCCGGGAAGAGCCCAAGCACTCACTGCTTTAATGCTCTTTGGCAGCAGCTTAATTATGGGGCAGTCTCCCCTGAGCAGTTTTCTATGGGAAATGAGCTGGGGAATTGTACTATTTCGCACGATCAATGCGGCGTAGATTTTTTATTAAAGGTACAAGAGAAAACTATTAAATCAATTAAGATACAATTACCCGCACCCATAATAGTCTGGCTGAGATCCGTTACTATGGCGGACAGGTGAAAGTGATGTGGAGAGCAGAGCCTTTCAAATCACGATTGAAAATGGCTTTCTGATTGTATAACACTCTCCGCTCTCCCTGGACAAGTTTTATTCATCACATTTACCAGTGATATTTTGTCTTCATGCTAGAGGTGTTAAAGCACGGGGAGGAGAGTGATTGACTGGCTGGGACTCACTGCCTGCTCAGGGGCTGGCCTGGATCACTCGGCTAGACTGCCCTTTGAAGGTCTGTCTCTGCTAGCCCTGTTCCCCCCAGCGCTGAGACGCTGCCCACGGACCTCGTTCCCAGCGAGTGCTGCAGGTCAGATGTAGCGTCTGTTTCTCTTGGGCCAGACGTCCTATTGATCCCTGTTAAGTGCAGCTTCTTTCTCTGTCTTTGCTGAGTGGCCTGCACCAGTAACCAAAACAAATGCCAACCTGTCTGGAATCCCGATCAAGGGCCTGTCATTCTTATCTTCCATCCAGACGATCTGTAGACGAGAAAGTCACACAGGGCAGTGGAAGGAATGGATTATTCCCAAATACATTTGAAAACGAACCGAGTATCACTTCTATGTTTGCTTAGGTGTGCACCACCTTGTCTTTTAAAAAAATGTGTAGAAGACCGATTCAACATATGAGAAACAATGGCATTTTAATTAGCCTCTGTAATGCTGACAGCTGGCTTGCCGGAAAGCAGAGTACTTAAATGGTCAAGGAGAACCTAATGAATATCTGCTCTTAAGTCCCTGGAAATTACCCACACGAACCCATAGAGGAGTCCTCTTCATTTTGTCGGATTAAGGGAGCACATTGCGAGGACCTGATAAGAACGCGGCAGCAACTTACGAAAGATAATGGACAGTGGAAAAAAAGAAAGAACTCCAACTAATTCCACTTTGCACTCCTGACTACCCCAGTGCACCGGGCTATTTTTAACAGCACTGAGAGAACAATGCACCTTAGGCTTATCATGATGTGTACAATGAAGTGAGAACACCAGCGTTTCCCCTTAGACACAGGAGGCCGCAAAAAAAACGTAATCGTTCAGTTGCCACGGAGGGCAGCCTCACATCCCAGAGTAACCGTCCCAGAGTTGTCTTCTCTTTGGCCGAGTGAGTTTCTCTCTTCTTTTCCCCCCTTTGTCTGATTTAGCTTTGATGTACATCTTCAGTGCAGACGACGGGGGCCATGATGGAAGGGTTTGGGCGAATATCGCTGTGTGCCGGGGTCACCGAGCGAGTGACATCCCCCGGCTCTTGCCGTGCCGCGACGGCTCCCCGCACCAAGGCCAGCGTGAAGGCTTCATCGCAGTGGAACAGACTTCACGGGCTCTTCAGCCCGCCTTGGTCTCCTCCGTCCGCGGTGCGTTGGAACAGCGGTGTCCTCGGGGCTCTCCTCGTCTCCCGAGGCTCCTCCACACCACATTTCAGTTCCACTAAGTCCGAGGTGATGGATAAGTACGGACTGCGGAGTAAAGAGAGGATTGGAGAGAGCGTGTGCTTGTGAGCCGGGGCGTCATTCCACTGAATCCCGAGCGAGCGGTTGGATAGATGAAACCGAAGGCGGGACGGTAGGATTATGCAAAGCCCGAAAAGTGAACATTGTTTTTGTGTTATTTTAAGTGTTTAGTAAATGAGCTGCACAGAGGAATCGACGCACTACAAAGGATGACAACGGTGGCTGTGCATTTGAGTGAACAGCTAGATACACCCCTCCACCTCCACCCCCCCCCCCCCCACCCCCGAGTGACTTTGAGAAGTTCTCAAAGACCCTGATCTGTCACGCGATGGGGCTCGAGCTGGATGTGAATGATTGGAGACACACAAAGACATCATCCATCAGAGACTTTACCGGGCCTTAATGGCTTTCCTTGGACAGCCATGTTGGTACGGTGCGTTTGATGTGTGCATGCCACAGGATACCCGCCTGCTTTTTTGATGTCTGCGTAAGAGCAGGCAGTGCAGTGTCGGGGCTCACAAATGGATTTTCTAATCCACTTATTTGCTGGAAATCCCCCCCACCCCCATTCTCTGAAGGTCCCAGCCAAAAATGTACTTAAAAACAAGCATCTCCTTCGACGCCTGACAGTCTCCCCAAAACCCTCCCATCCCTGCCCAACACAAACACAAACCCACACACACACACACACTCAAAAACACACATACGTCCGCTTTCGTTGTGTGTTTTGATTGGCAAATACATTTCCGCATCAGAGACAGAGACAGAGCGAGAGAGAGAGATATAGATAGATGGGGGAGGAAAGAGACAGGGAGAGGAGGGGGGTGACATTAGGAAAAGCTCAAATAATGAGATGTCAAGCAGGGCAGACCATAATTGTTAATTACATTTATAACAGTGCGTTTGGAAAGCAGCCATGGTGCTTTCAGGAATGTAAAGTGGTGTTCTCAGCATGCGCCAGGTTTCAGCCCTCAAAGTGGGCTCCGAAATGCTCTGTCCTGAAACTCAATAAACCAGACTCTCATTTAAATGGGCCGGCTTAGGATTGGTCGTCGTGTTCGGAGACATGTGTACACACCAGACGCCTGGACAGATAGGATCTCTCCCTGCATTAGGCTGGAGAGAAACGTAAGCTGAGTCAACATGTCCACTAGCATGTCAGTGGGCTGTCAGTTTGCGGGCGACGTGAGCATATTTGTAACCCCATTAAAAGAATGAGTTTAACGGGCCCAGTGGGCTTGGACAGGGTTAAGTGGTTTAAAGTACACCAGGGTGTTTTATGTGGGTTTGAAATCCATCTCAGGTGGTTTGTCTTAACCCAGAATGTTTACTTGCTATACCATTCTTTAAATGGACAAAGGACCTGACACAACTGTCCCTCTGTTTAACTTATTTCATGTGAATAAACGTTCCTTTAAAATGTCTCACCACAAAGAGTCTACAGTCCACGACAAAAGTCAGCCACACCATGCAGAGACAACAAATGTAACCTTGCGAAAGTTATTCCGCTTTTGTGGAACGCTGCTTTGGCTGCAGTCGCTTCATTTCTTTTGGTGTCCCTTACATGTTGAATCAGACATGCGCATCAAAAGGAGACTCATATTCACAGCTGCAAAACCGACTATCAAATCCAGCTAATAAGGTCTCTTTTCCCACTTTCAAGTGCAAATGATGTCATATTCAAAGGCTAACTGTGACAGGTGAAATATGCATATGCCCTTCATAACATTCATAATTCATAAGCATTAAAAAAGGCCTCAAAACTTCCCAGACAGCTTCAATCAGGTTTTGAGCCATCCAGAGGCACATGATCCTCCCCCACAGCTGCAAATGTTGCAATTTGGCAAATTCTCCTAAATCTGTTATTTGTCAGAATTTGTATAACAGCAAAAGGAAAGATTCTGGAGCCTTACTTCAGGTCATTCGGTGGAAGTGGAAGTGAAAGTATGAGCCTAAGGCATACATACCTTTTTAGTGTTAATAAACATGACACACAAACAACTCCCCCAGAAAAAAAGAATGTGAAAAAGGAGCGGTTCTGTTTCCCACTCAAAGCTACATGATGCAAGTGAAAGGGCAATGAAAGTCGTGAGACACACAAAGCAAGAAGCATGGCAAACGGTGGCAAACATTTTCTATTATTCTTTATGTTTTGTATGTTGGTTAAGCCAAAAACACCTACACCAACAATTTACTTGGACTTGGAAAAAGTCGGGAAAAATGCAAACGTGACGGAATTTTGAGGTCCCAATTGGCGCAATAACCGGCACGCTTCCCAATTTACTCCAGCTTATAGATTCCGTAGTGCTGTGCCAAACAATGACATGTGGCTCATTGTGTTTTCTACCACTGTAGAAAACTGTGTCACTAATGCATTGTGATATAAGAGAAAAACATGTCCTTCTCTTCACACCCATACAGTGCTTTCCACCCTGTTTTATATCCAGCTTTTCCCTCACAACACAAACAGGCACGAAAACAAAGTAAATAGACACCCACCTTCTTCTGTGCTACTATTCAACCCCAAAACCATCTGTCGGCCTCTGGTAATTAGTTTTATGGAGTTCTTGGCAGCCAGAATATGACTGCGATAATTACCCTTTTATTTTTTTGTATTCTATTGTTAATGCTGTTGTTGTTTTGTGGCATGCCCTAATTAAAAGTTTCAATCTTCGAGGGATTAGCAAAGGCTAACCTTTGTGCCCTTTTAAATCCACCCTACCACATGAAAAGAACAAAACACTGATGTGTTGTAAGATAGGGTGGCCTACAACGTATGGCACTGAGTACATGGCATCAGTTTGTGCTTGCAAAATCTACTGGCTGTTCTTTTTAGGGAAATGCAGAATTAATTAGGCATCAACCGGATCTTGTTTCTTAGAATATGATTTGTCAATAGAGGAATGTTCTTTAATTAAAAGAACATGGCCCGGGCTATTAGAAATTAGGCCAATATCCATCTCAGAGGCTGCCGTGGACAGCACTTCCTACGCTCCGCCTGGGCTCCACACACTGGACAGTGTTACAGCTCCTCCACCCTGAAACACTTATGCCTCCTCGTAAACAACATCGCTGCCGTTTTTCTCACAGAGGCCTGTCTGACAAGCCACCAGAACTATCCACGGGGGAAGCCACTCCATAGCTCCGCGTTTCCCATTCATGTGGCCTTCTTCCTTTCTTTCCTCCGCCATTCCCCGGGGTCGGGTGGGATAGGAGGAGGAGGTGGGGGGGGGGGGGGGGTTCAGTACAAGTCAATAGTCCCTCTGCATGTCTCCTTTCTCGCGGGACGTTTTAATGGGGTTTGAAGTCGACAGGTGGTCACAGCCGGCCGTCTCCGTCCTATAGGATGTGGTGTCGGAGCAATCCCGGGAGCTCCGGGCCGTCGGCACGGTTAAATCCACTTACACGCAACCCTCTAAGCCCCCACATGAACCTGAGCTACAACCTCCTCCTCCTCCGATTAAAAAAGAAAGATAGCAGACCGAGCCATGGAAGAAAGAAGGAAAAACACTGCCCAGCTGGCTTTTAGGTGCTTAGGATAGGAGGCCTGACATTCTTTGGAAATGCAATACCAGAGCTTAGGGGGCTTGGAGAAATCGGATTTTCACATTCCGGTAATGCCACGTGGGTCTTAAGAGAACATGCCAGAGTGTTTGAGACGGGTTCATATTTGTCATGTCGACATGAGTGATGTTCCGCTGCCTCGGTAATGAGGTCACGTTGTCTGTAATGGCGCTGCGCGGAACAATGTAAGCTTTCACCATCAGCCAATGGTGCGGAAATGATTACCAGACGCCCCACTGTTCATTGTGTTCAAAGCATTTTTAAAGACTCTGTTACTGTTAACAAGAACTACGCTCACTGTGCATCGTCGAAAGAGGGGCGTCTTCTCAATAATTCCGACGAATTCATGTGAGGACGTGAATACTCTTTGGTGGATGACGGCATGCTAGCGGTATGGAGGAGCAGTAGGAGGTGAAGACGAGTGTGGGTGAGTGGCCCGCTGCCAGCCCCCCGAGCCCCAGCTGTAGCCTGCGTAGTTTGGTACCGACTCGCCTCAGACGTCCCCGTTAAAACCCCCAACCCCCCAGTCTGAGATCACTGACTGATAGCTCAACACCTCCGAATTTTCCTCTCTCTCTCTTATTTGCAAACCCCCCCCCCCCCCCCTTTTGACACTCATAAAATGTCTCTACGAAGACTAAACATGATGTTATTAGTGTGAATTAGGCACATACAAATGCCATCTTTTCTCCCAGACCCCCCGCGGAGTTCAGCGACGTCGCTGCCTTTGACAAGCTGCAAGCACTGTCAGACAATTAGCACACTTCTCTCAGGGAGTGAATGGGAGTGCCACACCGTGAGGTGGTCTAGGCGGCATTCCTGGGAGTCAGCTGTCACTTCTAATCTTATCCGAGAGCTCAACAAGCCTCGGTAACCATGGCCACCCTAAAAACCTTGAGTACACGTCGCCGGGGCCATTCAAATGAGAAAGGATTAAAAGGTACTCTGTGGCCCTCAGGAGTGTTTTATTGCAAAAAAAAAGAAAAAGAAATCAGTCGTTGGTAATAGAACAAATTCGATGTGTTCATCTCAAATACCTATTGAATAAGTAATGGGACCAAGGACAAACAAATTCCACCATACTGTGATTAATGACCACAGCCACGACATGTATTGTTTAATAGAATTTGCTGAACCGGAAAATTTCATTTGACCTTCACCGATTTAGATTACACTTTTCAGGTCTGCCAAGTCTTTTGTTGTGGAAGTGGCTTCCGGTGACATTTCCCGCCTAAACTGAGAGCGTTCACTAACAGGTATGTAATTACAATAAAGCTTATCGCTCAAGGGGAAATATCAAATGCGCTGGACGTCCTTCTCTTGAACGGGGGAATGTGCATTCGGGCACACCATTTGAATATCTTTCTCCACCACTCTCTTTTATACATCACCCGAGGGCATGACTTGAAATTGTTCCTTAAGTCACTTTAATACCAAAACACTTCAGTGCGACACAAACACAGTCTGGTAGCTGGAACAAAATGGCAGTTTTTTTTTTTTTGTCATAGGTCGGGCCTGGCTAATGATGTGGGCTGATGGCTGACAGAGAGTAGCAGTAGCAACTATCTGTTTGGGAGGATGTATTCTCATTATTTAACCCAGGGAGAGTGATGATTCCCACTTAGTCGAGGTTTCTGGTGGTTGGCTGGACATTTCTGCCTCTGTCCCTCTAATAGGGGCTGTCGCCGGCGATTAGGGATGGTGACAGGGCAACTCGGACGGCCTGGCACACGCCTTGTGTTTCCTCTCATTTATCACATGCAGCTCACCCTAAGAGGCAAGCAAGTTCCGACGCACACACACACACACACACACACACACACACACACACACACACACACACACACACAAAGCCATTCAAACCCACACACATGTGCACCCAGGCGTGCATTAGACTATAAACAAAAGGGCATGAAGGAGATATACTGTACAAGTCGGTACACACACACACACACAGACACGCACACAAACACAAAGCACACAGCTATTTTTATTATCAATAGATTGACTGTTGCACCAAACGCCCTCCTTCACAGGTTATGGGTGAGAAGTCTCATGCATCTTGTTTTCCCCGTCTCTCAGACTCAGGCTACAGCTGCATAGCTCCTTTCCTTCCACTCTGGTTAATTGCTTATTCTGATCTTAACCCACGCCTACATTAATTACATCGTAGTCTTCGTCTTTGCGGATCCCACAATATTACCTGACCCGCTCTATCCACATCAATAGAACGATTCACGGGGGGGGGGGGGGGGTCTAAACTATTTTACTGTCTCAATGAATGTGTCAAGTCATTTCACCCCGCTTTAAAGGTTAGGGTTAGACCTCAGGCTAATTGGAAGGGGGGCGACTTGTTTTAGTTTGCTCCCTGAAAAGACAGGAAGTGTAATTCTCTGGGTTTGGAGCACCAGCCTGGTCAAGCACCCCCCCCACCCCACCAACCCCGAGCTCTTGGACAAAAGGGATTTGCTTTTTTTCTGACCTTCACCCTTGAACCTTGCTGCACGCCCAGGGATCAGGGATATTCCAATTACGGTGGGCCGCGCAGGCTGAATAGATAATGCCTTTAACCGCGGCGTAAATTAATTTGTATGTATGTCAGGGATAACTAATGGGCAGCTTGGACGAGTAACACCCGTAAGTGCACTATCAGGTCCGGAGCAGCGCAACCAAACCCATACACACTTTATTCCAGAATACATTCCCATGAAAAAAACATGCTCCCACGAATATAAATACACACAGGAGAGGGTACTCAAGGTGCACTCGTTCTAAATGCTGACCTTGGTGTTTGAACCTGACGTGGGATAAGCTACCAGCAGCACCACGCGGGATCCCAGCCCTCCCGTTTCCCCCTGGGAGTGCTTCATTTCTCCACGCCAGCTTATTCTCCCACTATTGGCTGCCTTTAATTGCGGGCTGCTAATTGCGTGGCAAACTCGGGTTGACCTCTGCGGCTCGGTGGCTGTCGTGTGGCTCCTCAGAGGGGGAGTTTAGAGATGTGACGAGCTGCTAGGGGAAATGCAGCTCTCTGTGTGACTTGCTGTGTTTTCCCTCTGGTGCGCCAGCCAGCCAAAGCTAGACAGGGGTTCCTATTTTATTTTAGTTTTTTTTTATGATAATTTTATTAATAATTGTTTTCTCCAAAACGTAACGTGAAGCCATTTCAAAAGCAAAGTGGCGCTCAAGACATTGTTCTTTGGCTGCTGTTATCAATCAAGGTGGGGCAGTCCAATGCCAACCGCGTGAGGTGGTAGTGCCAGAATCTATCTCCAAGCACTATGGACCGCCTCCAGCGCTGACCAGTTGACCTTTCGCTGCGTCGATCCATCTTTGGCGTGTCAAAACCCGTGGCACATGTCAACCCCAACCGTTGGCCAATGAAACGGCGCCGTGTCAGAGCCACACCTTTCCAGTGCAATCCCACACCCCAGAGCTAAATTATTAGCAAATAGCCGCTCACAGTCTCCTGCCAGGTGACCCCCAGGGCTGGGTTTTCATTCTCACGTGATGACCGCAGCACAGCAAGGCCTTGTCATGAAGTCCTGTCCCTGGCTCTGTGTTGTGGCTGTGGGCCTGCAGCCCAGGTCCTTGCTAGTGCTGGCCCTAATCGGCCATGATTACAACTAATGGCCATAATGATGTGCGTCTTCCCCAGCAGGACAACGTAATTAGGATCAGGCCAATTCTCTCTTCTCTCCAGGCAGCTCTGATACCCTCTTTCTCTTGCAGGCTACCCTGCCTAGTTTGTGTGTTGGCCCGTGTGCGTGCGCGCCTGCCTCCGTGTGTGTGTGTGTGTGTGTGTGTGTGTGACCAGTGTGTGGGAGACGTCGTGTGTGTGCTTCTTTGTGAGAGTCCATGCATGAGAAGGGTTTTGCGTAAACGCGTTCAGTACGAGCGTTCGTGTCTTCAATCCTCCCAGAGTGTGACGGAATTATTCATTAAGCTAAAGCTACCCCCTGAGAGGCTCACATTCTTGCATCATTACAAGTTTCTCTTTTGTTTATAAAATGGAATAAACATTCACTTCAATTGCATTTAGTTTTGTCAGGCGACACGCGGCGCTTTAGGGCAGCACCAAGTTGAATGCACAATGTTTAATTTACGACTTCTATTTGAGTGGCTTAAATTGCGTGACTCGTCTAACTCCTGCTGCAAGAATATGTCTTTCGAAGTCTTTAGTCATAAGGGATTCAAATAGGCCACGGTAGTATTTAAAAAAGTCCCTAATAGCAGGCGATGTGGACCCGATATGCTCCCTTAGACTTCAATCAGCACAGATTTACTCCCACTTGAAGCTTGAAGTTGTCATGGCAACCACGGCCCTGAAACATTACAGTGGAGAATATGCATTTTTACATTAAGAAAGGGATTTGGTCTTCATCCAAGGCTATTCTCTAGATGTGCACACGTGAGATTGCGTACACACACACATCTGTATGTGAATGTCATTAGTTTTGTTTGTAATTAATAACCATTTCTGAGCAATGTGTTTTGTAGCACACCACACCGCTAATCATGCAGTGTCTTTAACAAATGCACATGGCTTTTGACAAAGAATTATCACAATCTCACATCTTCATTGAATGCCTTTAACTGAATATTACAATTCATAGAACAATCCCTGTCCCAGTCCTCAAATCAGCGTCGAAAACAACATACTGTAAAAGAGAGGGGGAACTCATCCTACATTTTCTTCAGGAAACGAGGGCTAGCAGTCGGTAATCCCAAAGGCACCCAGCAGGCAGAGGAGGCAGCTGTCCCCTCTTCCCTGGTGACAGTGTTCACAAGCTAGTTCCTCCAAAGCCCTGGGGGTTGGGGGGGTTGTTGAGGGGGGGGGGGGATTGAGGCTGTGTGCCTCCTTGAGAAGACTAGAGATGAGTGCACGGGCTCTCCCTGGGGGCGGTCACCAGCCACCTCTGGAGCCTCCCACGGGGCACTGTTCTCTGCCGCATCACGACAGGCACGGTGCCGCGTGGAAACGCCTCAGCTCCACGTTATTTTCTTGGAGCGTCGAAACGGGGCAGGAGTCACTGCAGAGTCCCAAGGGCCGTTCCTCAGCGTGCCATGTCTTTCCAATACAATCTGGATATGAGCGGATGGAGATTAGCGAGAGCATTAGTTGAGGGCATTAGCAGCTCTGCGTTGGGATAAATTGACCTCTCAGGACTCTCCTCACGTCAGTGAACTCGAGCGGTTTTCAGGACGCACCGTCCCAACGGTTATTTGATGGCTCCGCTAGATCTCTTCACACGTCAGGATCAAAGTAATCAGTGTCATCACCATTGATCTGTCCCATAATGGTCTCACTGGCTCATTCACGAAGGCTGGTTCACCACAACACCAGTTTTACGTCCAATCGGTCGGAATGAAATATGAGCTCCTATCAACTCTATTGCAAATATAGACCTGACGGTCACGGATTGAATTAACCCCGAGCACAATGTATTTGGAAAGCTGTCCAGACGTTGGCAGTTATAATTCCTTGAGGACTTGAATCAAATGACTTACCATTTTACACCCCAGTGTGGCCCTTGTAGGTATTGATAGGAGATCGAGAGAGCTGGAAAGACTTGGCCAGAGCAATGCAGGGGCTTCAGTACTTATCAAGTGATTAAGGCTCTCTCTACCGACTTCACTTGCCTCTAGTTTCCATGGAGACTTGGCTTGATTTGATGAAGGTAGTGCGCCTGTCTGTGTGCGCAGCATGCATGTCCGTGGGACCGTTTATGTGGCATTTCCATAACCCCCTTTCAATCCCACATTGATTTTAGCCTTTCAGCTAATGTTATTCTCTTATTTTACAGCAGCACATTCTCAAATTACCACATGTGCACGCTGATGCGTCGCAATTAGCTCTGCACAGGGCAGTATAACCACCGATGCTATATTTTCCCGAAGGCCAGTCAGTGACTAAAGACAATTTGTTTTATGTAAACATGGCCGCCAGCAATAAGGCGTGAGTCAACGCTGCAGCCGTGGGGGGGTGGGGGGGGGGGGGGGGTTGTCACTTTGCAGAGCCGCTGTCAAGACAAGTATGAGTCAAACCAGGCGCATCTTTAGTCTAACATGATTGCCGGTAACAGTGATCACATCCCCTTTTTCTCCCTCTCCGGAAGGCACTACAGGGGGTCAGAGAGCTACCACCAGGTCCCCACACACACACACACACCGCACAATTATTATTGGTATAGGGCTGAGCTGAACGAGACAGATTCTGGACACCGGAGGTCACATAGGTCAACTCTGAGTGCTGACTTGACCTTTCCTGGGTGTGAAGGTTATCTAGAAATAAAAGGCTTGTTCAATTGATTCTCCTCTCATGGCGAGTGTATTGCTGCCAAAATGGAGCCACTGTAGGGATGTACCAAAAATGCATGTCCTCGTCTATCTGATGTTGCTAATGAGTCGAGTTCCCAGAATCCGCCAGTCCGGAGCTCATTTAATAAGACAGGGTCAAACGCTGGGAATTATGAACGCCTCCAGGCGTACACGTGAGAGAAGCAACACATCCCCAGATTCTCGCGTTTTCCTCTTACATGTTTGGTTTCCATCCACGTCCAGAAAATTATAGCACTTGTGTGAAACAATGCATATTTAGAGTGCAGGGCTCTTTGTGTAGCATCCGTGATGATGGTTAACATGTAAGCAGTGCAAAAGAACACATCTTTAAACTAACCTATGAGAGACATAAGGGTGTTAGTGTGCAAGCAGCTGTTAAGAACAGTTATTGTTTCATGGACCGGGAATGATCTCCTTCTATGCAACGACAACATTTAGACCAAGATATATTAGAGGTTTCGACGGATGCGCCGCATTCTTGATTAATTGGCATTTTTCAGGAAGCCTTCTCTGGGACTGGAACTCATTTGAAAGTGACCGCATGGACAATGCAATAGGGGCAATTCTCGCATCAGACAAAGAGATCCAAAACATAATAGTACGCAGACCGTTATGGCTTAAGCAAGTGCTTTAAAGTCCTGGCAGAGCTCGGAGAAAGGTTCTCCGTGATGCGGGCACTGCAGTGGACACGTGGAACATGCCCGGTCTCCAAAGCTCTCACAGCGGTGATTATCCTAGCCCCTGCTTGCCACTTTGATGTGCAGTTAGAATGGGTGGACATGCAGAGACGGAAAGAGAGAGAACGAGAGAGAGAGAGAGAAAGAAATAGCAGTGCAGGACACGCTTTCTTTTTTAACGTGTCTTTTTATCCGCGATCGCCTTTTGAATGACGAGGCCTTCGACCGAACGGCCTTCGATCTCGAGAGATTTCCATTTCACCGACGACCCGTTGTCATCGGCCCCATTAACGGACTGCCATTGAGCTGCACGTTGCCGACGGTAGCGAAACCTGACGAGAAGGAAGCGCATGACACGGACACCGATGGCGTGTGGCCCAGGCCTCCTCTTTCTGTCATCGGCTCCACGAGCAAACACAGGAGAATAGTTCATTACCTTCTCTTATTTGTTTCTGAAAGACTATGGCTTTTCCATCGTTTTTCAATCATCCTCTGGTTAGCGGCAATGGAAGGGCAGCATTTTTTATCAAAAGGTTAGCGAGCACTAGCGTTGTTGTTTAGGATTAAATCACTGCTATTGACGGTGTTCCGCTTCAGTTACAGCAATGCGAGACCATTTCAGGATGACGGCAAGCGTTTGGCCTATTCCATGGGAATGGTGTTGTCAGTAGGAGAGCTTTGTCAAGCTGATTGGTGTCATCACGTCTTCACAAACACCTGCGCTGCATTTGAAATCGCCTTCTGCTCATTGTACTGCAGTAGATTTTATCCCAGCCCCCTGCGATCAAGATCAGAGAAACCCAATACTTTTCCCTAGTACTGCTTTTAGTGGCAATTTGCAATTAAATAATGAATGAACGCGTCACTTGATCTCCCGACCACCTATAACCCCATAACGTTGACCTCGATACCCAGAGAAAAATATTCTCAGTCTGGCCATTGCATTACATAATTAAAGAGTTATGTTACAGTGAACGCACTAAAAGGGAAAATTGTTGCTGGATTTTGTTTTGGCGACTCCAAACCTTCCGTGTTGACATTCCTGAAGTCTTCTTTCCCAGGAACACTATTTGAGAAGTGTGAGAAAAAAGTAAGAAAAAAAAAATTCATATTGGTGTTCATCATGTCATATATCATGTTCATCAGGAGAAATAAATGTGGTTAAAAATACGTTTCATCTTGGATTTTCCTTTCCTCTGGGTAGGCCAAACAAACCAAACAGACCAGTACACACAAAGGGATGCTACACCACTCGCTCACTCACTCACTCGCTCACTCTCCCACCCACTGGTTGTGGAAACCTGCCCACCAAGGGACACCGACAAAGCAGCACAGACACGGGGGAGAGAAAAAAAAGAGTAGCGCAAAAGCAATTCCGTCTCGACGAACATCCCTGTCAGACACATGCTCCCGTCTCGCCGACCCCCATTCATTGCCAGGCGTTTCCAGCAGAACCCGGCCATTTCCTCGGCGCACTGAGCTCCGTGCCCCGAAAAGATGAGCGGGCTGATTTTACCTAACAGCTCAATTTGGCATTCGTGCACTGTGCGCTCAGCCCAGGTTCCTTACGACCCAGGCGCCCCCCGCCCCCCTGGGATTCATCAGGAGACGTACGGCCGTCCGAATACCTCGGAAGGAAGAGCACCCGGCTCTGACCACGGCTGGCGGCGCCGACATGATCGCCCCCAAATTCTGCTAACTCACCTTTTTGAGTCACAGCACTTAGTGAAATAATGTGGAAGTGCCGTCACATTCTCGCCAGAAAGTTGTACGGTTAAAGTTGTACTTCTGCACTGGTTCCGCAAGTAATTGATTTGAATTTCCAAAATGACCTCTTTTTACCCGAGGAGATGGCACGAAATTACACTTCAGAAAGGAGTGATCCGATCTAGGTCGAATGCCCTCAATGTGACGGAGACGCGTATAAAAGGCCTGTCAGACCTAACGTTCTCAGGGAGACTCGTCCATCTTGGAGAGCGCTCGGAACGCCTCCTGTTTTTCCACCTTCACGGCAGAGAGCTGAGCAACTTTCACAGTGCAAGTTTAATCGCCGATTAGATTGCTGAGCAGTAGAATCCTTTCTGAGGACACCTCTAGTGCATGCACGCACAAACACACACACACACACACACACACACACACACACACACACACACACAAACATCAACAATGCCTAGAGGTGGACAATAAATCACAAGTCCTAAGTGTGCCTTGTGACTGCCTCGCACATCCAGAACAATCCGCTTAATTACAGCAAACCACCCCCACTTCCCCCTCTGTTGGTTGGGGATGAGTAAGAGCGGAAGGTCATGGCTGTCTTTAGCCTGTGGGACTGCACACTAACACGCAAACACACAAACACACACACACACCAATACGTACAGACACAGTGCAGCAGTGGGCCAATCCCATTAGGGCTGAACTCCTCCAGGGTCCTGGCCCCCTACCAGACAATTAGATACCAATGACTCCTCTAATGGGTTTACCACAATGTATTACCTGGCACCTTCTCCTCCCTCGCTCCCTGGGCCCAGCTCTGTGGGCCTCCCTGAGCCAGGACACAAAATGAAAACCCGACCCACGACTGCATCCCCTGGAGACGGGCACCGGTGGAAAAGGACCTGGGGAGGGGCTGATGGATCTGGGGATTTGTGGCCGTTGTCAGATGGAAGTCCGCCGTGTTTGTCCCGCGCGGGTGTATGTTTTCTACGACAGTGACGGGTTAGGAACAAAGCACCTGTGTCTGTGTCTGTGTCTGTGTGTGTGTGTGTGTGTGTGTCTGTGTGTGTGTGTGTGTGTGTGTGTGTGTGTGTGTGTGAGTGTGTGTGTGTGTGTGTCTGTGTGTGAGTGTGTGTGTGTGTGTGTGTGTCTGTGTGTGTGTGTGTGTGTGTGTGTGTGTGTGTGTGTGTGTGTGTGTGTGTGTGTGTGTGTGTGTGTTTGTGTGTGTGTACTTTCCCAAGAAGCAAAACAAAGATATCTATTTGATTTAGAATGACAGGCGTCGACTTTTGTCTCGTTAACGCGGCTCCAAGTTGACTGTGGCGACATCCACATGCTTCCCATGCAAATGCAGCACAACAGCAAATGTGATGGAGCATACATTCAATGATTTACTAGATCATTTACACATGGCTGAGAGGTAGTTTACCTCATGTCCCATGCAACTGTCTATGGCGTTATGCTAGTAATGGCAACAATAAGCAAGCACTTCAAAAGAAAGCACCTCGGATATCTATGATTCCTGTGTGACTAGACAGCGTGGCAGATACTGTTTACGCACAAACACGGGGGTAGGTAAACTGCTCACATTTGCAAGCCACATGCCGCCCTGTCATTCACCGCTCCAACGTTCATTTTAGCACTGAAGGCACTTGCGCCGCGTTTAGGGAAGTGTCGAACGCAACGTGTGAAAAAGCAAAGGGATTGCCTTCGCACTGACAAATGGGCACAGCAAACCTGGCGAGCCGAACACAAACGTTAGTCTAGGCACGAAATCGAAAAACACGCACATGCATATCATATTGTTATATTTTTTATATATATATACAGTATATATATATATATATATATATAACATTCATTTGCAGGAAATATCAAATGTGCCATCAAGGGACTCTCCACAAAGGGATGTGAGGTATTTCAATGTTTGAGCGAGTAGAGAGGAGACGGGGGAGGTGGTGGTGGGGGGGTGGGGGTGGGGGGGTTGGTGTCTGACCCGTGTCGGCCCGTTCCCACGGTTCTACCTCGTCCTCTGATAAAGGAGAGCACGCTGTGGGTGGCAGATTAATCAGCAGAGCTCTGGGGCCGCTGTAGCCGCGCCGGGCCTCAGAATTATGGAGCCACTGCTGTTTCTACTGAGCCCACCTGCTTAGTTTTAACAGGAGTGCGGTTCGTTCCCTAGTTAAACATTGTGGGAGGCGTACGTGTGTGTGTGTCTGTGTGTGTTTGTGTGTGTGTGTGTGTGTGTGCTTGGTGTGTGTGTGTGTGTGTGTGTGTGTGTGGCGGAGGAAATATTGGCCCTGTGTGTGTATGCCGCCAATGCACACACACACACAAACGCACACACACACAACTGTACACGATGCACATTCTTGCGTGTGATCTTGCGTGCGCGTGTGTGTGTGGATCACAGGGGGTGCTTTGGTACAGAGCGCTCCGACGTCTCTGTGCCTAACGGCGGAATCCCTAATAAGATAGATACCCTCCGTTTCCCCACAGGCGTGCAGTCAGTCAGACCGACGGCGCGACACTTCGTGCCTCTTCCCTCGATGTCCCAGGGAGAGCCCCTGCGCAGGGAAACACGACGAGTGTGATAATGCGCTGCAGCTCGTTTGGCAACGTTGCTTTAAAGGCTTGTGTTTCCTCCGAGGTTCCCCGACTTCGTACGGGACACAGAAACCCCCCACTGGAACAAACGTTTCCCCCGCGAGTGGGAAGTCTGTCAAGAGTGCGGAAGGCACCTTTTCAGCGTCACCACAGCAGCGACGCCCCTGGCGTAACCGGTGTGCGCGCAAGCACTAAAGGCGACCAAATATGGTCATGTGTGCCCCCGACTCTCGACTCCCATCGAGTCCAACGTGCAACGTCCGGCGCGTTCAGTGAAACGAGCGGTCTTAAAATAACTCCTTTGTCCGTTACCACCAACCCCCCCCCCCCCTCTCTCTCTGTCCTCTTTGCCCTTTTCTTCCTTAAAGACAGAGGGATTTTTTTTTCTCACTTGCTCAGCTGACCTGACAGCGGGGGAGCTCGCTTGACTTGATCTTCTTCTCCTTTCTCCTTGCTCGGCGCCTGCCAATTTTCCCTGGAAGCGAGGAAGAATTCGGAAGGGAGTGGAAAGGGGAGTGGAAGGCTGAAGCAATAAGCCGGGCGTCGGGGCCTCATCTGTAAATGACCTTGTTACCCCACTCTCTCTCTCCCTAACTAGTGCCCCCCCCCCCCCCCCCCTCTCCGTCAGCCTAACCAGAACAGGGTTTATCATCTGTGATAAAGCACCCCCAGCCTGGGAGGACTCGGGCCCTGGATGTTGATTACATTAGGTCACAGCCCTAATGGAGACAGTCCTGCAGACCATGTCATCGCCACGGGGCAGCAGGGGAGTGGAGGCAGAGCAGCAGTCCTCCCTCACACGCACCGCCAGTGTACACGCACGCACTCTCTCGCTTTCTCTCTCTCTCTCTATCTCTCACTCACTCTCTCTCTCTCGCTCTCTCTCTCTCTCTTTCTCTCTCTCTCTTTCTCTCTCTCTCTCTCTATTTCTCTCTCTCTCTCTCTTTCTTTCTCGACCTCTCGACCTCCAGCAGGTACAAACAAAAAATCACCGAAACCAGATAAGGCGGCAGGCCAGCAAACACAGGCCGTGGTCAACACCCGTGCACACGCACCGAGCC
>JAPMUY010002817.1:50000-127500 GCA_026901105.3 Galaxias olidus
ACAGGCAGCGGTGCGGAGAGCGGAGGCGGATTACAGCCGCGGGGCCCTGCCGGCTGGCTGTACGGCTGGCTGTACGGCTCGCCGTCGAACCCAGGCAGCCTTCTTCACAACACACGTGGCACTTTCATCCAGGCGGGGGGGGAAAAATAAATAAACCAAATACAAAGGATGAAAGAGGGTTTGGGGAGGGGAGCGTTTGAAAAAAAAATGGTAGGGGGGAAAACAATTTTTTTTTTCTTTTTGGTTTCTTTTAGCATGCAAGGTGCACGTCTGCATCTGCACAACAAGCTGCCTAGGAATGATGGTCTTGATTCCCCCCCCCCCCCCCCGCCCACACCCTCTACCAGCTGATCCAAGGTGAGGAGTGTGAGAGTTTTCTTTTTGTCCACGTTTTTCACTCAGACCTGAACAATCGCATTGCCACGCGGAAAGCGGTTCTGTGCAGGGGCCCTCTCCACACTGACCTTCCCTAAGTCTGTTAAGAGCATGCCACCAGTCAAAACGATAATTGCTACCCTCGTAATCCTCCATTCCAACCATGAGTGGCCTAAAATAGGCAGGTTTGGTTTCCGTTCAATTTGTTTACCATTAACTGGAAGAAATTAAGGGGTTTTCAACTGAGGAAAAAAAAACTTTTGCTCTTTCATCACATTCAGTTGTATTACCTCTCAAAGACTTTGTGAAATGGTGAGTGGTTACGTGGCTATTGTTGTCATCAAATTCCTGGTACATTTTCGTTCTGTCTCACAAAACATTTTCGAGAACTGCCCAAAAGAAGAGTTTTTGTTTTGTTTTGTTTTGGAAAACAAAACTCTGCCGAAGTAAACCATTCCCAAAGTGATACATTGATTTGAAAGACACCTGCTCTGACGTTTCTGCTTGGATTCTGCTTGGATTCCGCTTTGAGAGGAGTGGAGGTGTCATTATTTCAAGTGGTCCATCAGTCCTAGAGGCCCATTACTTGACTCAAATCGAAACCCCCTTGATGTCCAACTCTCCAAGCTCATTTTCATTACATGAAGAGTGCTTTCCTCGCCTCGTCACTGCAATCAACACCCATCCAAAACCTTCCATTTGGAAGCAGCTGCTGCCAACTTTGAGAGTGCTTTAACACGGATGCTTGTGTAAATTAGGTGTGTTTTTATAAAACATCCTACACACTTAAACACTTGGCACTCTCTTAGTTCAACTTGCTGGTCTCTGATGATAAGTAAAATGTAACATATTCTGTCACGGTATGTGCTCTGGGTTCAGTACCAGAAAGGGAAGTTTACCAGCGTTGTTGAGAAATATTTCCAAAACAAATTATAAAAATGCTAATTTAGGTGTTTGTCTCGTACGTTGGCCATCGTGTCAAGGACAGTAGGATAATTGCTTAAATTCATGGTAAATAAACTTTGCCTTTGGCCCATCCGTTATTGTAAATCCTTAAACCAAAGTGGTTTATGTTAAAAGAAACCCAGGTAAGCTATAAATTTTTTTTTTAAATCAGGTGGTCTACATGTATAAAACTGAGATATGATCATTAGTGTATTGTCAGTATTGACACTTTATGTAAAAAAGGAAAGGTATTATAAGCTATTGCATCAACCTACACTTTTTTTTGGTAAATTCTGTTTATTTTGTATCTTAGTTTCTTTTGTTTCTTGGTTTTCCTTTAAATTTAATGTTATTGTTACCAATTTCTATGAGCATTAATCCTGGAAAATTAATAAATGACCAAAATAAATAAACTACTACTACTACAAAAAAAGGGTATATAGAAAAGAAAGCAGAAATGCCTATCTTGCATGCTTTGGTATAGTCATTCTGACTACAGTATTCTAAACGTAATATTTTGTTGCTTGTTCTGATGGGAAACCTGACTTTACATTCATGCAAAGCTGCGCTTGAAGTGGGACAGGTTTATTGAAGTTGGTAGTAGGTTAAGGCATGGGCACAACCAGATAGGTGGGGTAATACATTGTGGGGGGCAAATACATTGTGAGTGGTAGTTACCTCCTAGTTCTTGGTGGGCCTATATCTAAATATTGTGAGGAAACATAAAAGGACACACTGAAAAGGGAGCAGGTGGTGTTGTCCAGGGAACGTTTTTCACCACACCCAAAATGTGTTTTCGGCAACTCTTTATGCTTGTATGAAGGTAAAAAGCCTTTTGATTTTTAAATGTAAGTATGTTTTTTTATTTTACCAATAGACCGGCTGTTTGTATAAAGGTGATTTGTGAAGAGCAAACCGGATAGTAACATAATAAGATAGATTGTTAAACTGTGAATTCCGCTCAAAATAGACACAAAGAGCCAATTTTCTTTCTTTTTTTACACTTGATAATGGAAATAACATGTTTGAAAAAGATTTCCAAAACACATTGGCGTTGAGTATGCAGTACAGTTAGTATAACTTTAGCCTTGTAGGTAAAGTTTCTTCTATTCCGCTCATTTGGTCTGCGTCTGGACTGTGGGCATTAGAAAACCTTTGAAATAGCAGAAGTGGATTTGAATAATCATCACCCATCTGAGGTTAAGTACTTCACAGGAAAGACTATGAGGTACGATAATAGTGAGAGAAAGTCCAACATGTGTCGATTCGACTGCCAAAGCTGAGGACTTAATACAGGCCAGATATATAGGTCCCAGGCCTCTCCTGATGTTATTAATATCTCTGTGGCTGCAGGGAGCCAGGAGGGGCTATGGTCTACCCTGTCTGTGTTGACCTCATGCCCAAATCCCGTCCCCCCCACCCCCTAATCTCAACAAACTATCTAAGTCAAATAAAACAATGTTCACGTTTAGTCTCCCTCTCCACCCCCACCTTTCCCAGATTCCAAAAAGTTGACTTTTCTCCTTTTCCCATCGGGGGCAAAAAAGAAAAAGGAGAAATAACGAACCTGCCGTAAAAACAAAAATAGCCTTTGCGAGGAGATGAAAGAAAAACCCTGGGACATCTGGCGAGCAGACCCGGGCAGGTTCAGGTAAACACCGCGGCCATATATGGTCATGTTCGCTGCCCTCCGCAGATTCGGAGGTATGATGTGGAACACCTTCAAAGGGGTGCGGGGGCCCCGGCACATCTTGTTTCCATTTAGCCCTTGGACGAGCTGCCTCTCCCTTCTCGGAAAGCACTCCAGCCGTGAGCTACTCTCACCACGAAGACAGTCGGCGTACGAGCCCGCACCGCCCACCGGTACATGTACCCCAAAAAACGCATACAGTACACGATCACTTACATTATCCCAAGTGTTTGAGCAAATGCATCTGCTCTCTGGAATGTTTCCCCAGCACACACGGAGCATAGTTCTGGGGTGACCCTGTGCAAATGCCAGGGCGGGGGGTGGAAGAATGATTTCCTGGCCGGTCTCGCCAGGCCTACCTCGTGCCAGACCCACACGCCAACCTCCTTGCAACATCTGGCCGAGGGCATCTGGCACCATCCATCAAGCCGGCTCCACCATGTTCCAGCCCCGCCGTGCCTCTCCCCGACCCAAACAGCCATCATTGCCTTAATCAAAATCCACTTCTTAAAACTAACATTGGTTTGACCAGGGGACTGGAGGCACGTGACCGGACAGCAGCAGGAGTCACTCTGCGTGCCTCTGGTCTTTTTTTGTATGGAAGTGGGAGGCTGGGGGGGGGGGTTGCCGTGTCACTGCATTCCAGAGCGGGCAGACGGAACTCTGACACAGACCAGACGCTGAACTCTGCCCCCCCCTCTCTGCCCCCTTCCCGCCCCTCGCAGAGTGACCGGAGCGGACCTGCTTACCACACACTGTCACAACCCCCGAGTGCTCCAATGAACAGAGCCATAAAGTCCGGCGTTCAGCCGACATCTCAGGCCACGTCAGCTTTCTCAATGGCACGGAGCACATCCGCGTCCCCGAGAACAGTGGAGGCAGGAGAAAGTGGGCCGGTCTGTGATAAGAGGCAGCAGGCAGGCTGAGACTCGTGCTCCAGCGGCCCCAGCTGGGTCACCTGGTATCTGGCTGAGTGAGGCTCGGCTGCCACCCCCCCCCCCCCCCCCCCCTCCAATTCTCTCCAATTCCGTTCCACAATCTGTTTCTAATTCTACCCCTTGAACTAGAGCCTCGAGCTGTGAGTGTCCACTTCTGCCCCCGCCCTCTCCTTCAAAAAACAGACACGCGCGCACACACACACACACACACACACACACACACACACACACACACACACACTCATACACACACACACACTGGATTGGCAACCGCATTCCTCTCCAAAGATACCATCAGGCCATCAAGTGACCCCACCACGATGAGATAGCCGGGTACGGCGAGAAATCCTAGATCCGGGAGCTGCAAAGCAGACGCAGCGCCCTGGTTGGCCTGCCATCGCTAAACTGTCGGTGTGTGTCTGTGTGTGTGTGTGTGTGTGGCATTTCATTGTGCTGTTCCACTGAGTCGGGGCTGGGTTTTAATGAGATAGAGACGCTCGCCTCAGCCAGGAGTCCCTCCCCTCTGCGCTGGGCTTGTGGCGTGGTGAGGTACGGTATAATTGAGTGATATTGCGAGGGATAAATCCGCGAACGGGGATTGTGTTTATTTCCCTGTCGCTTTGGATTTAGGACACATTTATATCTGCGTCGAGGACCGTCGCGCTCACTGGTTTGCCAGCACACACACACACACACACACACACACACACACACACACACACCCCAATGCACCTGAAAGCACACAGGCGAAGAGACACACACACTCACACTCACACACCCTGTTAGTGAGTCGGAGGACACAGTGAACGGAGCCAAAACAAAGGGATCGAACGGTGTTTCCATCCGTGATGCGCAGGTCGTCTCTATAGCCCACCAACGGAGGGGACAATGGACGGGCTGCGTGAGGGCCAATGTGAATTCCATTAGCAGCTCCACGGCGCAAAACCGTAATTCAGCGGAGACGCGGCACTCCCTCTGTGAGCTCGCCAACACGTTGAACAATAGGCAAAACGCACACAAAGGGCACCTTTCCATACCACAAGGACGATGTCCCGCCCTCGCCGTGCACGACAACAAACGCAAGCACGCGAGCGGCCGCGCGGTAACGACCGCGCTCGAAGCGTCTTGGGGGGGGGGGTCGACGAGGGACTTTTTCTCTTTGCAACGCGGCGTACATTCCAGGAGTCACCGGCTCTGTGATTGTGATGGGAAGGGCCCGCAGCTTTTTGTCTACCTCCTGTTGTGCAGGGGAAGAGAGGGGCTCGGCGGCTATTAAGCAGCCTATGGATGCTCTCCCTCGCCAACCCCCCCCCACCCCCCGCCCCAGTAATCCTAATAATCCCAGCCTGCGTTCTCAATCCTCTGTAATAGGTGCCAGATGCTGATAGTCCAGATAAACAGCCAGACCTTTGTTCCTGTATAAAGAAACTTAGACTCTGAACAGCATTGTGTTGATCTACGTAGATCTAATAGAAAGTGTTAGATATTAAAAGGCACAAAGGCATGTACAAGAGCATGTATGCTGAAAGTGGATTTCATGTATGCTGAAAGTGATTTCCCAGTACATACTGCATTGTAATGCAGACTGTCGTGAAAAAGCCGTACACAGATGTGTCAGCATAACATAAAGTACTCTCCCCAGGAGAGACACAAAAGAAAAGAAAAGCTTCAGTATAAACAGGATTCACGCCAGGGAAACTGGATCTTTATTTCGGGAACACTGGATGCATAGAGAACAACTTGTGATTCAATGTGGGTCCTTGCCAACATGTAGACACACGCACGCGCGCGCGCACACACATATACCTCCTAATTCAATGCAGTCTTCCTTGGCAGTGCAGCGGAATTGCTTTCGGCAGTAGCCTGTGCGACATGCGCTTTCTGACGGCTCTCCGTGGGAGCGCCGCGGGGGAAGCGAGAAGCGGCCGAGCATTGTTCAAGAGACGCTGTCCTCCGGGCTTCGCGCCGCGCAGATTACTTCCGCCCGCTCCACAGGGGGGCAGGCCATAGGAGCTGGAAACGGGGGGACTTTAGCTAGAGGCTGTGCCACGTAAGAGAGCAGGGACGCGACCTGTCGACACACAGGTCAGGTTCCGGTACTGGCACAGGTATCCCTCCGCGCGAGTCCCTCGAGGCGGTCCGTTGGAGACAGAGTGAGACGCTCTTAAAGATGGTATGCCAAAAATAATGAATTTCCCATCGTTTGGGGCGACACTGAAAAATCTTAGCAGGAAATGAAGAGTCAAATTGAATTTTAGTCTTGGTCTAATATAGCACCGTCATCCACTTTTCGGTGTTCTTACTTGGGAGGGTTACCAGAGGTAATGTTCCCTTTCACGAATGAGCCTGACCCCGTTGGAGCAAGGCTTTGTTTCCCGGTCTCCTTTCAACGGAACAGTGGCTGGCTAATAGTTCCTCCTTCACAAAGCTGCCGCTTACAGACACACCCTCGATGCAGGGGAGGAGGCCCTGTGCGGTGCTCACCATCTCAAAGCATTATTGTTCGCCAGTAATTGCGAGGCGTCCCCTCTTTTCTTCTCGCGCCACATCAAGCATAAATAAACCGCAGAGACGAGGTAGCCACAGATAGTCTTCTTTGTGCTGTGGTGTAACTCTCGCTTCCATGCTCTGCCGGCGAGGAGAATGCTCGGCCTCTTCGTGGACACCGGCCGGTGAGACGACAAAGCTAATTTTGGGGAAGAGGGCAACGACCTCGCGGCGGCGTCGACGACCATCGTGACAACAACGAGGAACGCGGCGACGCCAACGTGAGGGACGGGGAAAGCAGGGGTGAACACGACCCTGTCCTATAGCCACAGATATCTCCTTTACCCCCCCCCACACACACACACACACAACCCTTATCATCCAATCTCCCCCTAGCCCCCCGGAGGTTTGAAAATAACAAGATAGTAACTTCCAGAGCAGCTATTGATCAGCGCACTAGTCAGTGTGTGAGTGAGTGTCTAGGCAACACCGTAGCAGGTGACATGTTGACCAATGGCAGACGGAACGCCACAATACATCACGGCTGACACCTTATCCTGTGCGACTCTCCTACCTCCGCGCTCAAATCGCTCGTGGCACTGGATTGCCACAAGAACTCTTGATTTCCCACGCTTCCTCGCTCCAGGAAATCAGAATTATCTGTATCGCCACGTAATCACTCAGACCAATCAGAGTGCTCTGCATTCATCGCTCTATCCAATCAAAACCCCTTCACACCCCGTTCCCATGTCCAATCAGATCAGAAATGGTCCTCTTATTCCTGTAAGCCAAGAGAATGTTTGCGCCTAATCACTTTAATACTTTCCATATAACATCACTGTGTGGGCCTCACCTGTCAGTTCCAATAGGCCTCTACACACAGCCTTAACACTGGAGTAAAGTTACTCTTGGAAAATGCATCACATTTGCGAAAATGAGATCCTCAGACAATCCAAACCACTAACCATCAACGAGACAATATAACCTCCGATGTTCCTCTCCTCCACGCTGAGCCATTTAAAAAAATACTCTGATCCCCGCCGACTACAGTACATTATGTCTTTAACAGAACGTGGACTTGGCGGGCGCCATCACAGGCTGAGAGCTTTGATCTCCTCGAAGTCCCGCACCCACTCTATCACTCTATCTACCTCAGGCTATGGGCTGCTGCTGTCTCCCTTCTGCGAGCTGCTCTCTTCCTGGGACAGGGGACGGGGTGGGGGGGGGGGGGGGGGGGGTTGGGGGGGCTGGGGGCAGCGGAGCCGGGGCGTTTGGTTTGGGGGCTGCAGGGGTGGGATGAGCGGGCTGATAGAGGTCAGCAAACAACGCGCTCCCATCTGAGAGCTGTTGGAGCCCCCAGGGGGCCGTGGTGGTGTTTGCGTTGGTAGAGGGGGCTTTACGTTGACTTCCACGCTTCCCTGCACCGCATATGAACCACAAGGGGGTTGACATCTGAGATCTGTTCGCTCCTGAGTGTCACTTTATAAATAAAGCCCACCTCTCCTTGAGTCAGCCAGGATGGATACCTCTGTGTGATTGCACACTTTACACGTAAATCTTTTCATCACGCCAACATGTACAATAATGTGGTGAAGGTTTGCAGAGTAAATGTTGAGTTACAGTGAACAAAGCCCCCGCACTTTGTCGAGAGGCGTCTGAAACCTGAAGCTAGACGGTGATCAGGTGGACTGGGATCTGCGACGCTTTCCCCTCGCGCTGTGCCTCGCGCTGTGCCTCGCGCTGTGCCTCGCGCTGTGCCTCACCCCTTCTGTTCAAGCAGGGGAATGGTGGCCCCCATCAGGCCGACGGGCGTAACTGCATGAGTTGGGCCCGCGTCTGCTGGTCATTCGGCAGAGTCACTGTGCACGTCGCATCACTCTGGGTGCAGCTGCGCGAAGACACATTCACCTGTGAGTGTGTCCATTGAGAGATAGAGAGTTAAGAGTTTTACGGCCCCATACAGTTTTTTGTCTCTGTATTGCCGTGTGTGTTTTTTGTCCCCCCCCCCCCCCCCCCACCCCCCCCACCCTCCAGTTTCTCCCCTCTGTCATACAATCACTCAGGTGTCTGTCTTGTCCTGGGCGACACTCCACCATCAGCCTTTCATCGGGGCACCTGTTTGAGGGCCACTCACGCCTCCATCCGCCGGCACAATCCCTCCCGTCGCCGTCCCGAGCACTGAGCGAGAGCGAGCCGCGTGCGAGAGCCGCTTGGTTTGGCGTGTCGTTCCAGGGTAGAGGAAGTGGAAGTGCTTGAGGAAGTAGATGTTCAGCAGTTCTCGTTAGTCTGTGCAGGAGGCTCGCCACGCATTTGTTTTCTCTTGTTGCCACAGTCCCATCAGGGGTGTATTTCTGCTTTGTAGCGTCAGGATCGATTTGTTGTTCGGTATGTTCGTTATTTTGTCCACCATAGTGTTTATGTTCTGGTTGTTGTTCATACGCACAGGAGCAAGAGGCAGGTAGATAAGCCACCCATGGGTTTACTTTGTAACATCACGTAGCGTACCGTAGCGTACGTCTAGAACAATAGGTTAAGAAGGGGTGACCCACATGTATTTATGCTGGTATGTTTTTGTTAGGCAGTATAGCCCTTTTGTTACTTGATTTTCTTTGGCACCGTTCTCCGTCCCTCTTGACTCCCTGTGACGGTAATTGTAAATAAATGTATGGACCAAATTCTGTTGTTTGCTTCCTTGTGTTGCCATGTTTCTGCGCTCCCCCTTCTCAGGGCAATGGCAGGCCCGCATCCTCGAGTGAACGTGTTTGCATTTGATCTGCGAGCTTACGCTCTTTGATTAGTATGTATTGAATGTCATGCATTGATTTTTGTCACATTATTTGGCTATTGGTGCTCAATCCATTACAACGTGATTGCAATGATTGCCCTTTCAAATCAATCATATGGAACACAAGCCATAACTCCCTCAATATCTATTTTTCGCACTATTTACGATTGATTTTGTACGGCTTTTCATTATGATTAGAGCAATTCATATTCATGATTGACTGGAACAGATGTCTCACACCTCTCAATAAACGGTGACATTAATGTGATAATTTAAAACAATATAGTTTTCCATTATAGTCAATTAGAGGACAACAAAATATAGCAATGGAGAAAACATTCACACAATTATAGATGAAAGCTTTTCCTTTCATTACAAATGAGTAATGTAGAAAAGTATTTTTATGCATTGTATTATCTCTGCTGATTATAAATTAAGTTTTCAGTGTGTCATATTAACATACAATAACACTGTTCTAACTGGCATGCCACATGCCACAATTATGCATAATGATTTCCACAAACAGCAATTAAAATGGTGTTCAGAACATACTATAATTGCCTTCATTTTTTTTAACTAACCCGTTCACCTTTTTGTTTATTATTCATTATGTGCTGTTTTTCATAACAATAAAAAATTTCAGCGACTTTTTTTTTATCGAAATGTATTTCAAAATGCACAAAACAAACTATACAGTAAACCCTTTATTTCAAAGTTGTGACATAAGGGGTCCAGTTTTTGCAGGTTTTGAAACACCTGGTGCATCAGTTAGACCCTTATGTAATAGACCTATCTGATCAGTGGTGAACCACACACCGCCAAACCAAACCCCTTCATGAGAACCTCCCCCATCGGTAATTCCCCAACACACAACCCCCTCAATAAAGCAACAATTCTACATGCAGTGAATTCCCTTTGACATGGGAGCTGGAAGACCGACAACTGAAAAAAAGTACTCCCAATTTTTGCTCATAAGAGATAAATGTGACAGTGTTTTGTGGGCGTTTCCTCGTTCTTTTTAGGGCATAATTAAAATGTCGAGAGCCCCCTGACTGTGCTAGGGGAATTCATCTCCTGTGCCATGTCTCCATCTGTGGAGCGATGCACCCCTTCCCTACATTAGCCCCAAGCTGTGCCACTGTCTGTCCGCCTGGCCCCGGCGCTTCCCCCCCCAGCCAACCCCAGCACGCCGGAACAGACCGGGGTGACGCACAGACGGAGAGGACAGGGAAGGAGAGCGGGAGCAAGACGGCCATGTTCTGCTGAGAGGAACCGAATGGAGTCTCCATTGCTCACATGAGTTCTACTTTGCTGAGCTGATTTGGGCCTCATTTCCCCTCTGATAGCCTCGTGACCTGATTGACGCTAATAGCCGCCACAGCAGTGGCAGTGTCTTTTAGGAGAAGACCAGAGGATTCTCTAGACGCATGCCGAGGTTAGATAGAGAGTTGTGAGTGTGTGACACTGACAGAGATTGTACAGTTGGAGAGAGAGTGAGGGGGGGGGGGGGTCGTATGACTCCACGGGTACGGTGTCCATTTTAGGACATGTGTCAGTCTCAGTCGTACTTTGCATCGATCTCATCAAAACTTGTGTCCATTGTCGCTAAAACCTGCTTTCAAAGTCAGTTTAACGAAAAGTTGTATTCATTCTCGTCAAAACTTAGTGTCATTCTCATCAGGATTTGTTTTCAAAGTGAGTCTAACTGAAAGTTGGTTTTGATCTGTAATTACCTGCAATTCTGTGGAATTATTCTTTGACGTAGGCCTATCTTGTGGGTCTGTGACTTGGAAACAACACAGAAGTGTACAATAAACGTTCGAGTGCAACAGTCACATTCCTGCCAGCCCGACAGCCCGGTTGCCTTGGAAATGTGCTCAGCATCACCAATGTACAGAAAACCCCCGCTGGCAAAGAAACTAAGAGCAACAAAAAGGATTCGTTCCGAACTGAGAGCATGTCCACGGTGTCACCGATATGAGGGCTGAGAATATTGAATATTGCTGAGAATCATCGATCTCGCAGAAATACGCTCGATTAGATAATCATTAGGCAATAAAACATCCAAGCGATGAACGATCATCATATCCCGACGGAGATTTCTGGAGAGTATTTGTGCTTCTGCATGGGCACGCCATGTCTGAGAGTGAATTCAATATGCAGGCTTCAGGAGAAACTCAGGGTCATTTGAAGTAAACCTGCCGGTGAGCAGGTTAACTTGACGGAGTATGTTGCCATAGTAACTGAATCAAAGTTGAGCTTCACTGGCTTTTTGTAACCAAAAACCCTGTTTCCTTCTACTCTGAGTTTTCACTAAACATGCTTTCTGAAATAGGGCCTTGCACTTCAATGCAACCTAGTCATTTCCAGATTGAATAAAGCACACATTTACAGGACATAGTTCCTCAAGCAGCACTCAAACCCAAACCGCCATTGAAGCCACCCACAATAAACCTCTTTCATTGAGAGCAAAAGAAAGGGTGAAGGTTGCTATTGTAGTGGTCCTACCATCAGCATCGTAACACAAACATGTGAGTTTTCTGGCTCTCTTTCTTTTTTCCACGCTTGCTGCATCAGGAAATAAAAAAACCTTTCTCTATTCAAACTGGTTAAATTACTTTTTCACCCGCAGCTAAAGGTGATGTAAATTCCAAATTAAATAGAATATCCTGCCTGAAAGCTAAGTGAATTAATTAATAACTACTAATAAGTCCCAATGACCTTGTTGGAGTAATTTCAAGGTAGGCATTGGAGTTTTCAAAAAAGGTGTTTTTGGTGAGCCTTTCAAGGCAAATATATAACATGAAGGTGACATCAAGTGTGCTTGTGCTTTTCTTCCTATTGCCTTGAAGTTGTAATTAAAGGCCTGGCACAGAAAAAGATGCCCCTCAATAAAGCAGACACAATTTCTATGAGGATTAGGTTACAAAAGTAACTTTATTGCAGTGAACTGACGAACAAATATAACAAGTCAGTTCGTGTTTACTATCACTCTCACTGTAATTAGTCAGGGCTAGATAAACCCATCACTATAAGTTAGTGATGCTAAAAGTATCCTTGTTGTTGGACATTAAGCTGGATAATATAGAGATTTAAAGTTGTATATAAAGTGCAACTTTGATAGAATGGACTAAAGTAGTTTTTCTTAAAAAAACATTAAGAAATGTAATATTTTCCACAATTGTTAGGAAGGCAATTGTCTTTCTCTGTTTACATTCTGAACATGTTATATTCATACTGATCAGGTTAGCCACTCTAAGTTATGGAATATTTGTCAAAATAAAACTAGGAAGACAATTAAAATTCCATAGATTTTATACGGAAATACAACATTAGTTTGCCGGAAAATATAACTCGTATTTTTAGTCAAATGACACGCTAATATTATTTGTTGAAGTAATTAGAAAATCTGTCTTTTGAAAAAAAGTGATTGATTGGCTTTCAAACAAAAGTAGGCAATTCTGTAAAATAATCTTTCTTAAAATGTGTTTTTGAGTTAAACATAAAATCGACTCCTTGTTATTTGTCAGTCTGAAAATGAATGTGTTTATAAGGAGTGCACCTGTCTGAGAAACCTTTTTCTCACATCCAATCATGCCAGCTCTTCTTTGAAAATGAGCTGTCAATCACACAGTCACACGGCTTATTGGCCCTGTCCATCAGCCAGGGTGGTTATTCTTTTCATCGGGAGGAAACCGAAATAATACCTGTATTAAAAAACGCTTTGAAACAGCTTTAAATAGGTCTGTGTGGAATAGGCTAAGGATTATTGCATTGGTCACCAAGCTATGTTTCATTAAGCAAACAACATAATTAGTACACTAGAAAAACTTGAAAGAAACTTGAAGATTATTTTTTTTCACAGGTGTGTTTTTATTTTTGTTGCATATCTCAGACTGTGTGTTACCTGAGCCCAGGTAGTTTGAGTGTGCTGGAATTGGTTATTAACAATAGTCCAAACTCTCCAACAGCGTCGGGACCACGAGGGCATTCAGATCTGGCACAATTTCAGAGAATGGCATGTCAGGGCTTCATGCTCATCTTTTCTTTTGTTTTAACAAGCTCTCAATCTTAATCAACAAACCGCACCGCTAAATGAGCACTGCAAAAGCAGTCAATCACGGTTAGCCACATAGCCTTATAAAAACCGTTCCCAGGGAGCCTCATTGGAGTGAAGGCAGCACTGCCAACCAATGTAGTCGAGTGCTTGTTTTGCCTCGTGGTCCATCCCATTTAACGGGCCCTGGGCTCCCGTGTACGAGATTCGACTGATCCAATTTGGGCCACGCTCAATCAACCTAATTCTACAGGGGACGTGGAAGCCGGGTACTGCAGTGTGTGCAAGAACGGATCGCTCGACAAAGCAGCTTTTAAAGGTCATGTGTTCGGCTGCATCCGTGCCCAGCCAGACCCTCTGAGAGGGCACAGCTTACGTGCACGCTGACGCAAATTCAGCCAAGCCCTCCAAGTCAACAGTGATTTATGTTGCTAACCTGAAGGCTGTGGTTTCGACGGCAGAAAGAAAACCTCCACGTGGATTCTCCGAGGCCCCCACTTAGAACATCTGCAAAGCAGGAAGATGTTGAAAAGTTATCAACAAATCAACCCACCCCTGGTACTGGCGGAAAAGAACAAGCACGTCAAATCTCTCCGCTCTCTGTCCATAATTGCTCCTCTGTCTTCATGGCTACAGTCAAGACAAGCTGCAACCGGTGTAAAAAAAAATTGCATGCACAGTATGTGTGCAAGTCAACAAACTTCAGGCCCCTTTCCATGTGCTCATCATTCTCACAGGGAGCACAATGTCACGCGTTTGAATCTGCTGTACAAGAAGCCAATTATATTATCAGCATGGGACCTCTGCTTGACATGCTATGTCCTGATGGCCTAATGAAATAAAATTGGTTTCTCACACGCAGCCCCGTCGTGTCCTTGGCACTTTGGAATGCCTACTGTTGCGATTTCTGTTAGTTGGATGAGGGTGCCGTATTTTTTTTTCCCAGCGACACTATGGCGACGAGCGGTAGGCTTCCGCTCCAAATGGGAAAAGGTGTTAAGGCCAGCCATCTCACATTTCAATATGGAGCGCCACTGCTGAGGAAGCAGACAATGACCTAGAACAATACTCCACCATCCTGGACGTCATGTTATTATTTATGGACTTATTTCATTTAGCACATTTTTTTCTTTTATTTCATTTCAGTTCACACATACATTTGCAAAAATATACATCATCTAATCATACGCGGAAAAATGCAATATTCCATATAAAAATCTCATCCACGTCACGCCACGCAGACTAAATTCCGTGTGGAGACATCCTTGATGGAAGTCATCAACTCCAAGGCCCCAACTTTTACAACAGTCAGGAATGTTTGTTGTAAATGCTCAACATGCTGTGATAAAATGTTCCGAGCAGTGTTTGGCGGTGGGTTTTAAACCTAGGCGTGTTTAATGAGATGTCCTACCAACTAACACATGTGTTGAACCAACACTCTGTGAAGTTAACATCTGTACATAATTGGATGGCGACGCCATTGTGGAAAACATGTTGCAGATGCCCTGTTTTCTGCGCAAAGTCATTACCAGTGTTTATGTTAATGGGGCCGCACATGCCAAGGTTGTTCTGGATGTAAACCCCTGTTTTTTCCCGTCAAGGGTATTTTTTGTGCGTTTTTCTTTCTGCTGACAGCAACAGAAAGAAAAGATTCATTCGCACTGTTGTCACCATTTGCAGACTCCCACTTCTCGGCCGTGGAGTCTCGGTTGTGTGAGCAATCTGTTTGCAGTTCCGCTGTGACTTCCAGAACTTACCGCTTGGCTAGCAGGGACCAAGACACAGCTTTAGTCACTTGGTAATTTGGCACGAGTCACCTTTTAGACATACACCAGCAGCAAACTCCCCACTCGACTGCTAGCTTAGTGTTGCAAAGGAAATCTGTTTCGGAAATGATAAAACCCCACAATTATTGACAGTTGCACCATAGATACCAATTTAAAAGTGTCACGCGGTGAAACCAATACATGGCAGTTGGAAGTGAGAAAGGGGATTTTTTCGGTTTGGAATTGTGTGACTGACTTTGCTATATACTCCGATGGAGTCAAAGTTATTTGTTTCACTTTTGTTTTTCATTTGGTTTGTCCTGCAGAGTTTCCACTGTGGGGAACAGATGGTGGCAGCATTGGGGGTCCCTGGATGGGATAAATACCCTCCTTTCATCTGAGATATCCTCATATGCCCCGCTTCTCTGCAGCATTTCCTTCCAATTTATTGAATAATTGCTCTCATGTTGAAACAGGTAAAATGCTTCACTTCTGTATGAACAGCCTCAAAGGAGTAGGAGCGTTTGGTTACAGCTGGACTCTGATCTCGGGGCATGAATGAAGCGGAGGCACTCCCCACGCTGGGATGCGTCTCCCAGGTGACGGCTCTCCCCTGCTAAGGCGGATTGCTACGAGGACATACAGTCAAGGGAGTGTTATTGTTGCTGGGTTATGCCTCTTGGAGACACTATGTGTTCCAAGACCCGGCTAGGACCGGCTCTCTCATCCTGGAACAATATTGTATAATAATAGTTCCCTTGAGTGGTCTGTTTTCCAGCAAATGCATCTCTTGTTGAGTTCCTTCCATTTTAGTAATGGATGCAATAATGGGTGCAACGCTGAAATGCCTTTCATTATTCTGTATCCAGATTGTATTTCCAAGGATATAAATAGTCTATGAAAACTGTTGATAATTGTCAATGGAGCCTGATCAAGGGCCGAGACATTGGGTGGCGAATACGACAGACGTCCAATCAAGGTGTTATTGAAAGCCATCTCCTCGCACCCAGAGAGACTTTCATGGGGCCGAATTAGTTGTATTAAGCAACAAACTTCACAAATATCTCTGTTAAAGAGTATGTTACGGCAAACAACTAGGTCATAGCTTTTGATGAAATGCAGAGTCCTGCTTTTCAATAGTGGGGATTTAAAAGTGCAATGCAGTGACTATTTAAAAAATGTATTACATAAACAACTTGTGTTTCATTGTAACCACATATCAGTCTTTCTTTTGGCCAAACACTATTATTAGCCAATGAGTAACAAAGAGATTCAAAAATCCTGTTTTGAAAAAAAGAAGTTATCCTTATCAAGTAAATCTACAATAAATGAAACCCCAAAGTATATTTTCTCTTGTAAAAGTGACATTATACAGACAACAGAACAAGATGAAACATTGACCATACGATGTTTGACTTGCACCTCATAGATGACGTGAGCGGCCTGCCGTGTCTCAACATCTTTTGACCCGCCGTAACTCATGGACTCACTAGATAACAAAACGAGGGACGAACCACGGACTTGTGTTTTACAGTCGAAAGATTTAGTGTCACGCAGGCAGAGGATGGAACGCTTGAGGGGGAAAAGGGCAAAAGGTCAAAGGGTAAAATCAGAGAAAATCCAGATATAGTTCTGGTGACTAAATCCACTTCATAGCGAATCCTAATCTTTACTAAAATGCCATTGAAACAGCAGTTTAGCAAACCGAAATACATTTGTAAGCTATGATTAGAGTCTTTCTTGCTTCAGTTTTGAATATTATTATTATTACCTTACCCGTGTTGTTAAGGAAAATGAGGATTTTGAATTATCAGAGTATAATTTGGAAATTGGACTGGGTGTGTTTGTCCCCCCCCCCCCCCCGGCGAGATATCTCTAATTGATATTGCAAAATACCAGTGTGATGTTGGTTCATGTTTTTGGAAGGATTGGATTTTTATCCATCCACCTGCGATGTTACCCCCATGATGCTCACCTCTGCAGCGAGGAGGAGGCGCGTTGCATATTTATCAGCCGACTAACCCAGTATCGATCGAGGAGGAGGGGAGAGAGAAACCTTCTCAGCAGACGGTCGAGTGATGGGGCCACATAATTATCTGCTGTTAGCGCACGCTGCTGAGAAACAATGCCTCGCCTCAGCCAGGGTGATCACGGTGTTAGACAGCGAGAAGGCCCATGCCCCACAACGTAGCAGGCATTATCCTACAAACGCATGATTAAAATAATTGCTTTGGCTGGTATGGTTTGGGTTGGCCTTCTGCGAATTGCTCTAATAACAGGCCAGTGTGTGGGGGCTTCCGAGGATATGTTATCAAGCTTATTGCTGTGTTTGCGGAGCGAGCATCAGACTCTCTGAGCAAATAGTCCTGTAATTGCTATCATTGAAATGTCGGGGGAAATGCGGTGTTATCTAGGAAACCTTTCAAGCTATTGTCTGAGGGCACAACTTAATGATCAAGCAGTTCAGCTCGATAAGATTCGTCTGTTTATAATTTATCAAAATAAAACCATAATAATGTCAGATTTGTTTCATTATCGGGGATAACGCTGTTTATCATGTTGCTGTATTCCCTCTCTTTTGCACCCCAATGCAGCGGTAAAACTTCTTCAAACAAAGAAAAAGCTTGGGAATCGACTTCTGCACCCATTCTGCATTTGTACTGTCATGCTTTCGTAAGTTTTCCATTTTGTAAATGAGTGTGCCGTTACTGCTCTAACGCCGCTGCTCTAACGCATTTCTCCCTAATTGGAACAAATCACTTTAGAAAGTCTCCAAAAGACATAATGGTTTATGTTATGAGTGATAGCAGTGCTTGCCCAACATGTGGGCCAGAGCATCAAGAACGTGAACCTACATTCATGTCAGAGCGCAGACACCAGGTCAGCTTTTGTGGCAGTGACCTCGGACCTCTGATCCCCACGTGACCCCCCACTCCCCACCCCACGCCAACGCTGCAGGAGAGAGGGAGATTGATTCCGTCTGGCCGCTCATAAGAGGAGGTCCAGCGGGGGCTGAGAGGTGACCGTCCTCCTGGGCCGGCGGGGTAAACACGGACATGATGAGTGTCATGATCCCCAGCCAGCATGGGGCCACTTTTCATGCACAGCGTGGGGGCCGGCTTCTCAGGCCTCGGCATGTGCATGTACATGAGATCAGCTCATCATGAAAGGAAACGCGTCCATCTGCTTTCCCCCTTCGATTACGAGCGTGCGCGCAAGAGGCCCACCGCTTCGCCGTGGCGTCACGAGGCTTTTCGCTTCGTAGTGTGTCGCAATACTGAAGTCGCGGTAAAAGCACATCCTCCGAGAGGTTTCGCCCGACTTTGTTGTTCTTTTGTCGTGTGGTTCATTTGGGGCTTTGCCAAAGTCCATCATTGGTTGTGTCAACACGGAGGGATGTCTGGGAGAGAGTTTAAGCCACAGCCTGATCCAACGGCGTGCTTAATTTAACGTAGGCCGTTAGCAGCGCCGCAAGTTCCTTCCGCGTCTCGGCGCGCTGCTGAGCTCGAGTGTGCACTAAATCCTCGCCGCCACCCGCACACCACAGTCTATCAACCCACCCACGCCCCGCGCCCACCAGCAAATCTGTCAGGGTCGCTATCAATGACACTCACTTCATCGCTATGAAGGAACTGCTCGATTGTCTGTGTGTGCGTGCGTGCGTGCATGCGTGTGTGTGTGTGTGTGTGTGTGTGTGTGTGTGTGTGTGTGTGTGTGTGTGTGTGAGTGTGAAAAGGGTTCGAGAAGCAGGAGAGCACACATCTGCGCGAGTGGCCCTGCTCAAAGTGACCCTTTCTGTGGCAACGGACAGCGCCATCATCTGAGACGTGAACATCCCGTTATTTGAACGAAGCAAACTCTAACCGCGTTCCACACAAAGGCAAAAACACAGTGAAGTGGCCCCGTCCACTTCAGACGCTGCTCGGAGTCGGAACATCCCTTTAAGCGTCAGCCCATGGTAACGCCCCAGTGCTACTCCATTTCCGTGTTGCCACGGCAGGCCTAGCGCTGCTGCGTCAGAGCTCCCCTCGGTCGCTCACAGGGTGACACACGTCGTTACACGCTTAGTTAAGATGAAGGGGATGGAGTCATTATCTCCCGACGTCTCTCTTTGCTTGCTGCACCGTCCCACTCGTGCGTACCAAGACCGCGTTATCTCCCGCCAGTATTCACCCACTCCCCCCAAAAACCCAACCCAACCCACCCACCCGACACCCCCGTTCTCCCTATCTGTCTCTTTCTCCACTTAATGCTGATAAATGAGCCTGTTCTCGCCGATAGTATGACTCATTTGCAAGCGGGGTTGGCTTCATGGAGCTTTTTGATTTTTCTGTGCTCCTCGTGTAATAGTCGTCCTAGACTCGTGGGTGCTAAACGGCGGAGATTAAGAGAGACTCTCTGACATTAGGGTCACGGGGGCATGACATTCCTGACTGTGTAATTCATTGACCCTGTGCCCCCTCTTCAAAACTCAGTTTTGTTGAAAAGACCTTGGCTGTGTTCAGAATCGCCTACTTAAATACTATCTACTACATATTCAATGAGTACATACGGACTACTGACTACTCAAACTGAAATCTACTTTTTTACAAAGATTTGCTTGTATTGTTAGTATACTCAACTTGAACATGTGACCAAAACCCCGACATTTTTGTAATTCTGTTTTCCTAAATATAGTATGTCATGCGGGAACTTTTTCCATACACAATTTGACATACTGCATACTAATTTCTGGTCAAATGTAGTACGTTAGGTACATATCAGGCAATTTCGAACGCAGCGCTTGTGGAAGCAGAGCAAGTCATGGCCTATGGATGGTGGAAGTTGTATACTTAGTATGCATACTATTGGCTAGAACAATATCCCCCCAAAATAGTTCAGTGATGCAAATTGAATTATAATCAATCTGCTCTTAAATTGATATAATGTAAGTCATGTACTGTGGAGAAAACGACTAATTATCACCTGAGGGCAGAAATCATTTAAGCCTTAGTTTTTATGTAAATCCTTACAATACCCAATTTATCCTTCATGTTCTCTAACTCAGCATTATAATAATTGCGGCAATTAGACACAATATACAATCAGTTTACCTAAATGATTGGAGCCTTGGTTTTTCTTGAGCTGTACCTGTGCTGGGTGCCTATTGGGCTATGACTGACTCTCTTTTGTCTCAACTTCCCCTGAGTACTTTTAATGTTTTAATGTTAAATTTTTTAACTGTGTGTGCATGTGTGTGTGTGTGTGTGTGTGTGTGTGTGTGTGTGTGTGTGTGTGTGTGTGTGTGTGTGGGACAGTGTGTGTGTGTGTGTGACAGTGATGTGTATTTGAGGGACAGAGATCCACTGTATTTGGCAGAAAGAAAGAAAGAAAGAAAGAAAGAAAGAAAGAAAGAAAGAAAGAAAGAAAGAAAGAAAGAAAGAAAGAAAGAAAGAAAGAAAGAAAGAAAGAAAGAAAGAAAGAAAGAAAGAAAGAAAGAAAGAAAGAAAGAAAGAAAGAAAGAAAGAAAGAAAGAAAGAAAGAAAGAACCCAGAAGAGTATCTGGGTCTGCATCCCTCCAGCTAGACAGGGGCTGAGCTTAACAGATATTGCTGGCTACAGTGAGATGCTGGGTTGCCACATCTAGGTCACATTCCCAGCACAGTTGAAGGCGTCACATCGGGTTAGGCAAGAAGAGTCGCACATACAAATTCTTCATCTTGGGTGGGGAGCACATGGGTTGGTGGGTATTTTCTTTTCTGCAGAATATCCTCTCTTGAGCAGAGCTGAATATTAATTAATCTGAAGTGTCACATGGCATATAGTTATGTCAGCTATGTCATACAAAACCATGCATACAGACAAAGCCCTGGACTTCTCCTAAACTGTACGCCTCTTCTCTGTCTGCGCCGCTGTCATTCCATCAAGACTGGTGAGTGTGAACAGCCATGCTGGAAGAACACAGGATAGAGCCATGACCTATCCAGCACACAGCGCCCACTCTCCAGCGCCCCTAGGGCCCAAGAGCAGCAGCCTGCCTTCCCCTCTCTGTGACGGGGCCAGCTCTAATCACTGTGGCAAGGCGGCGAGGGGCCTGGCCACATCACTTGGCCCGCCGCCTAGGTCTCCACTCTGGCTAACACAGGGAGACTGTGGGGGCGCCCTGGATCTGTGCTCACTACTCACTCCCAGTCAACGTGTCGGCCCTGGCCGCTCTCACGTCACTCCACACGGGTGGAGACAGGGAGACGGCTCACCCCTGACACACACTCGACTCCCGTAGCCATCGCAGGCTAACTGCTGCATGGACTCCAGCAACAATACACTGAATTGATGTGTTGTACCAATAAACTGGCTAATAAATAAATGCAACGCGATATTGGGGAGGCTGTACTTCCGTATGTCTTGGTCCAGGACAAACGGTTAGGTAGCACACTGGCTGTTGAAACACGCTTGTTCTCAATATCTGTTCCAATCCAGTTTTGAATCGGCTGATGTGTTTTATTTTGTGAGACGTGCATAGATTAGGCCCCACACTGCATGGATTCAGTAGTAAGGCCTGCCCGCATAGTCTGCACATAACTATCAAAAAGTCGCTAGAATATAACAAAATGTGTTGGCCATGACAAAACAAAAAAGAAATGGTGGATCAGGTGGACCAAATACAATTATATTTTAAAATAATTGGTAGCCAAGGACTTCGAAGAAAAGATTTCAACGTCTTTCTCCACGTCCCTTCCCCAGAAAATGCCTACAGTCAATCTTGGGATGATATCATAACGTAGTGTGATGCTTAAATCTGCAAAGAATGGGGTGTTTTGTATTGTTACAATTACAACTAACATTGCGTTTAATGAACACTAACATTGATCTTGATTGGAAAATCCCTTGGGAAAATACGTAAATATTATCATTTAATCTTTAAAGGTCTGCATTTTAGAGACGTTGGCAGGATTGCTTTTGTTGGGGAGTGAGCTAAGCAAGATCGGAACATTTGATGCAGTCCTTTCTTTTAAATCAATGCTAAGAGCATATTCGAAATAATGTGCAAAGTGAATTATGTTACATTTCTACAGCAACTATTAAGCCTTTTCTTCAAGATTGTGTTTGGTACTAAAAAAAATTTAATTAACGTTCTGCTTGTTATGGATGTTGAAGGTTGTTTCTTTGCTGTATGTCAACCTGTGGTTGACATTTTCTTCACAGTAAATGCCACTGATATAGACAATTTGTGATCTTTTTAAGCAAACCAATACATCCCTTAAGTTTCTGTGAAAAGAAAAGAGTTACAGTAAATACTCTTAGACTCTACCCGGTGTGAAATAGATGACATACTGTAAGTCTGACATTAGTCTACAGGAAAAAGCTTGCTAATGTGAGAAAATAAAGTCAATAAACAATCCAAATGAACATGTTAACAGTAGAAATACCACAGTAGATGGACAGTGTCCAAAGACGTCATAAACGTACATTTAATAAGATACAAAGTGAAAAGAGAATGCAACATTTCAAGTTAATGTAGACAAATCAAATCATGCAGGGATACAAAAACGTTCAATATTCTCCAGTGTGTCTTGTCCAGGGACAAAGCATTGGAAAATGGGAGTAATTCATATGATACATTTCTTTGCCCGTGTATCTGAGAGAATCATTTTAGTTCCTCAAACTAAATTCATTCATTTAAACTTTAGTTCAGTATAACACAGCTATTCTGTTGATATTCTCTCTGAGCTGTATAAGTTACCCTCATATCTACCTGTAATTTAAATCTACCTGTCATTTAACTTGTTATTAAGTAATTATGTATGTTACAAAGTTTGCTTTGTTAAAAAGTCCAGTTAGTAATGCTATATTTACTGACAATGTATGTGAGGATTTTATTAAACTGCTCAATAACTCTAGAATCTCGTATGTTGTCTTATCTTGGGAAATGCTTCTGGGAAAGATTATATCTTATCAGACTGAGGATAGCAGCAGACATCTCTCTGTATGTGAGTAACTACAACTGTGGTACCGCCAAATATGACTACGTCTCACAAACGAATCAAACACATTCAAAAGGTTGTGCCGTTCTTCCGAAAGGCTTACTTCTTGTCTCTGCTATGATCAAAACGTCCAATAACGTCTGTCACAGGGGGTGGGAAGAAGAAGAAGAAGAAAGAAAAAGAGAAAAACAACATGTTGACCAAACGTTAACCCTTTCAGCCCTGCCAGCACCCCCCCCACCCCCCCACCCCCCCCCCAACCCCCACCAGCTCGGCCAGCTGCTGGGTGGGGCTAATGACCCCCCAAGGACTACACCGTGGACGTCTGCAGGGCTGACTCAGCCGACCCAGGTATAATGAGACCAGCGGCCGGGACAGGCAGATCGCCACAGCAGGGGCTCCTGCTCAGATAAACAAAGCCTTGTGTTTTTATGAGCGCAGGCTCGTCCTCTCTCCACAGCTCTCGGCCTCCTGGAAGGAGAAGAAGCACCTCTAACCTTACCCGTGGCGCTGTACTTTCGCAATAACAGATGCCGGTGAAACGAGGGTCTATTTTAATACAATGTCCCTGAGACATTGTGCACGGTATTGCAATAGAAGAACTCTATGAACCAGGCAGAGAGCCATATATGATATGTACGAAACGGGAAATAATAGCTCGCTGCAAGGCGATATCACAAGTTTCACACAGTAAAGCGATGCGGTACAATAAACGCCTGCGCAATGAATCCGTGTATGTCCTTAAAAGCGAGCGAGGAACGTTGACCCGCGCCACCTTTCTCTTTTTAATCGCTGTTTTGTACCGTCCCGCTCACGTTGCCTGATCTCCGCCCTCCCTTGTCCACGCAAACACACGGTGTAACACCCACGTCCGCACACTCGCTCGTCCCTGTTCGCCAGGACTAATTACTTCGAGTGAAAAGAAAAGATGTCCTTGGGGAGGCCGTCTGACGAGCAGAAATTACATGTCTAATGGAATGGAAAAATTGCGCAAATTGAAGAAATGAAACACACTTTTTCTCCCTCTCTCTCTCAGGGTGACGCCTCAAATTAGATTTTAATTTGGACCGTATTCACAGGTAATGGAGTGCAGTTATCCCGGCTTGGCGCCTCTCCCCGCTGCCCACGCGGGCTTTCTCATTGATGCAGGTTGCATGCAGGTGTCATTATCAACTCCACTGGCCACCATTTTGTGCGTCTTGTAGTGAATAAGAATGAAGTACGCACGGGTGCGATGGCTGACCTCATCCAGAGATCCGTCCTCGTGGTTGTGCTTTACTATCTCGCCGGGGGAGACTCCGTTCCACAGCCTTGAGACGTCGAGAGGAATTTCTCAATGTGTTTATTGGCATATCTCATAAGTGGTTTGCCCAGGCGCTGTTGGCGGCCTGTTTTTTTTTTCCGGCGAGGACCAAGGCGGATAATGTTCTGGTTTGCCTCCTTTTTCGAAGTGCATGTGCTTGGTATCCTTGAGAACGGAGGAGATTCATCTGGTGGGGCTATAAATAAACTGGGCAGTGGTTCTGAGAAGAGAAGGGCTGAGAACTTTGGAGAGAGAGAGAGGTCCAAGGGGTCACCCTAATGGCTGTTCAGGTCACCGGCGCTGCTGGGAAGAGTTTTGCGTGATAGTGCTGCTCTTTTTTTTTTGCTGATTAACAGTGTGTGGGGGTTGAGGTGGATGTTCCATGTGAAAAGTTTTGGAGAATCCCCTGCAACCAAACTGTACTCTAAAAGAGAAAAAGTTCTTTCCGAAAAATCTTCAGAATTCTAAGAACATGGTGAATGCATTTCGAATAGGCCATAATTTTTTTCTGAGATCAAACGGATTGAGATATTGATATTAGTGTGTACGTGCTTGCATGTAGGGGGAGGGCTTGTGCAGTGAGGTTGCGTGTGTGTGCACACTTCTGTGTGTGTGTGTGTGTGTGTGTGTGTGTGTGGAAATGTGGGTGGGAATTTAATCATGATCTTACAACTGATAATGTATGAAATATTTACCAAATTAACCCCTTCTGAAAGCACAGCAAAGTTTTTAAGATGAGAGAGGAAAATGTCTTGATATAGCCTGATTAGAATTCCCGCCTTCAGTGTGGTGATGTAAAACTGAAATAAGGCTTTCATAGAATCCATTAGGGATTTCTGTTGGCTGTCAAGAGCTTCTTCTATGTCTAAGCCAGAGAGACAAAACAGATGCGTTGAAAGGCTTGCTACAAGAATAGTAACTTATCGCCACGCCTGGGCCTCTTCTAGGCACTTGACTACAACTAATCAGAGAGACCCAGCCATTCTCCTGCCCTAACCTTGCTCTCTCTCTCAACCCCATTTGTCTCTGAGATTTTTTATTAATTTATTATTGTGTCCTGCTAGACACCCAAGCATCCTCTCGTGTGTGTGTTCGTGTGTGTGTGTGTGTGTGTGTGTGTGTGTGTGTGTGTGTCTATGTATGTGGGCGTGTGTGAATGCATTTGTGTGTAATATTTCACAGTCACTATCCTACTATGAGTTTTGTGTGTTTATTTTCTCATTTTATGTGAACCCCTTCTGCAATTATCTCGGCCACAATAGTTGGGACCTGAACACGAACGCTAATCTAAACTATGTGGGCAAAGGACAACAGAAAAAATTACCAATTACCAGATGTAGCGTGTAGTGCGTCGCGTAGTGAATTACCCCACGGCGAATGAAAGTGCAAGCAGGAGAGGCCGAGATAAAGCAAGGTGAGGAAGAAGAGGAATGGGCCTGCCGCACACCGATTCCTCGTGTGAAACGGCCATTATCTAGACAGGCGGGGAGGCTCGGCTGCGCACGGTAAGGAATGCCAACGTGTGGCCTGGCGTGTAATTAACAGATAAAACTGTTGGTTCATTAAATTCGTATGCAGTGTCATGTGTTCCCAGTGGCCGTATCGATCGTCCGCGGACGTCTGGCCGGTCCTCGGCACACACCGGACTTCTGACACTGCATCCATCACGCCTCCCACTTCCACCGTATTTATAGAATTTTAATTAGCTCTGGCGCTCAAGCCAACATCATTAGCTGTTCTATCGGGTTTTTTTCTCTCCCCCCCCACACCCCACCGTCTTTACAGCAAACAGACCCGTAATAATGGCTTTCTCAGAGAGAGGCGGTAGGTATCCTTATCAAGGACACAGGAATACATGGTGGCGGAGACAGAGAGAGAGCGAGAGAGAGAGAGAGAGAGAGAGAGAGAGAGAGAGGGAGGGGGTGGGTGACAGTTAAAACTGACAATGAAAAATGGAAGCCGTTGAGGAAAAAAGCTAAACACGAGCAGTAATGTCACCTTGGAACCATTTCCAGTATGATTAAACGAGCACACCAAGCCATTCCTCAGATATGGCCATATCTGATAAAATGGTCAATATTATGGCTGCTTATGAATATAGAGTATACAGGGTCACGATTCCAGAACAAAGAGTGCCTTTGATGCCAACATACTTGTAGGAAAACGGTCAATTTCTGCCACGGTTACACATTTATAAAAAACCAATAACATTGAGAACCTCAAGATTGCATCAAATATAGTTGAAGTTGTATTCTGGCGTTTTATCCGACGCCCACCGTCTCCTCGAGCTCTAACAAGCAGCCACCGTAGCGTTTAGCCAACACCACTTCAGCTCCCTTAAACGCCCAGGCTAAATCCATTTTAATAAGCCAAGGTCCTACTCCTTGCTGGGAGACGTTGCTAACTGCAAGTGTTCCAAGGTCTTTGCAGAACAGGCTCCGCCGACACCTGCGCTCCATTCTACTGGAGGTGAACACCTCGAAGTGCATTTTTCTGAAGAAAAAGTTGCCTATTTTATTCCCCGGGAGACGATGTGTGCTGAGAAGGTTACGATATCTCCCGACCTCAGCTGGTCAAGTCTCTCCTCTTTGTCAGCCCAGCCAGCCTTCTCAATGGCGGCCATAAAGAGGCCAGCAGCCAGCAAGGTAAGAAGCTATAGAAATGCCGTGCTCCTCACACGCTTTTCAAAAGTGGTGGTCTCGTTCAGCTTGAGGCCTAGAGAAAGCAGAAGGCATAGGCCATAGGGGAAATAAGACCTTCTGTAAAACTATTGATTGATTTGTGGGTTTCAACTTAAGCTAAGGATTGGGTACAGTTACACTGGGGCCTAAACATGATAGGGAACCATGTGCATACTGTTTGACATTCCACTCCGCTTTCACATAGTCCAGCTACATTATCACAGAGTTATAATTGGTGTTTAAACACATTTCCCAGTGGATGGCCTCAAGTGTTTACCGCACATAATGTGTCCTGCGATTAGCCAACGAAAGGTGTTCCGCTGTTCTTCAAGGTAATGGAAAGCATTGCGCACATACCCATTCACATGTGAACGCACACATCCACAGTACACTTGAGGGTGCCCTAAAAGGGGCTAGGTCAGAGAGTGGGGTAGACTTGCATTTTGTCTATATCCGGCCCGGTTCTCATTGTTGAGGCTTCTCGCTGTGTGTGGGACTCCATTCAGTCCTTAGCTTTCACCTGCTGTTGCCTGGAGACCGTCTCATCTAAGCCATCGGTATTATAAAACCACAGGGAAACTCGCCACGGTGCTTCATTAGCGACCGGGCACCAAGCAGCACGCGCTCAATCAGGCTAAAATCAGCCATTCGCAATAGCTTTTGGAGCCATGAGGGCGAATACATCAGGGCCTCATTTCAACGCTTTAACAAGATGCTGCTCCGTTATTCCCTTAGACCCGGGCCTGAGCGCCGTCTAGACAGGCCCGCTACCAGGGACCGGGGAGGAGGGCCTGGGGGAGGCTCGGAGGGCGTCGAGGGTCGACGATAAAGAACCCCGATCACGCGAGCCGCCGTGTGGGGCCAGCAGGACGAAGGCCCATCCCCGCGCCGGAGCCCGATCGTAATAAATCAAAGGAGGAGGGGGGGATAATGCATTCCTTCGATCGAGGTTGGAGGGGTGGGGGAGGGGGTGAGGGGGTGGGGGGGGTGTCGTTCCACTAGGCGGTGGCCCTTGAAAGGTCATCTGCCCCGGTCGTCGGTCATTCTAGGAGAGCCACTCGGGGAGGACGAGCGCGGCACGTACGGTCAATAAAGGCCCATCACGATGCACATAGGAAATGAGTGGCCGCGGTGGAATTGAATTATGCTGTTGTTGCTGGAGCCGCGTCACCGTGTCCAGGAACAGAGGGGACAGAATGACTAATGGTTTGTTTAGCAGGAACGAGGCACAGGTTACTGCTCAGCGTACTCTCTACCAGCCATACATAATCATTTTCCGCCCTCAAAAGCAGAAATGAAATGGACCTCGCATTGCTTTGGGTGCCGCATTGAATGGCAAGGGAAAGGAAGGAGTCGTTCCAAGCCGGTGAGTATATATTTCTGTAGGGAAGGTGACGGATGACTTGGCGCCCTGACGAATTGGCCCAGCACGCCTGGGCCCGTAATATCGCGGACAATCAACGGACATCAAAGCCGAAGTAAGACACACACACACACACACACACACACACACACACAGAGTCAGTGTACCCTTCACATTGCCTTGGGGCCGCCTGCGCTATTGAGTGGAATGAATGACAAATAGAACAATCCGTGTCAGTGCGCGGAGATCACTGATGATATGGTTGCTCTGACCTCGGGGGGGGGGGGGGTGGGAAAGGTCAAGGTGGGTTGGAGCGACCGCTGACTGTACCCGCATTGATTTCCCCTCTGCCAGCATCCCTTCATCTGCCACTCACCCAGAGATGGAGCGATTGCTGGGGTGTCGGCAGAGCGATCGATAGACGTGGAGGAGGAGGAGGAGGAGGAGGAGAAGGAGAGGGAGCGATTGTGGGGGGAGCAGGAGGGAGGGGGGGAAGGAGCCTTCCCCCCCCCCCCGAGTTAGGACCAACGACAGGGGGTAAAGCCTTCTCCCACTGTGTCGCTGATCAGCAGGGTGTGTCGATGGGTCGGGCCCCACGTGGTGGTGTGATGCCACGGGGTCTTTGTTCTGACAAAACCCCTCCGTGCGACGGATGTCTCCGTCGCTCCCGATGGGAACCGCTTTGGGGAGGCTGCTTGCACGTTTTGGGTTCAGTCGAGTGTAATTGTGGGACACATACGTGGTGACTGACATCCGTGTTCGTTTTTGAACGGATCGGCAATTGAGAACGGTCCGCGCTGAGGAAGCGTTGGGTGTGATCGCGGTCAGCCCACGTCTGAGACTGCAGCGGGAATGGACCGAAATGATTGGAACCTGTTTGTCCCCGTGTAGCGCAAATGACACACTGACGCGGAGTGCCACCCAATTTGAAGCGTGGCCACACAGGTTCGGAGGGGCGGCGCGGAGAGGAAAGATGGGTGGGAAAAAACGTCGTGGCGGAGACTCATTTCATACGGCATCGATCACCTCGATTTGGAATCCGTGTGAGGCAGCCGTCGGTCCATGACAGCCGGCTAGGTGAACCCCCCTGAGAGGAGGGGCGAAGTGAGGGAGTGACGGAGAGAGCACTTTGCCTCGGAGCGACTAAGTGTGACACGAATTGACTCCGCTGCACTGCAACTGTATACTTGACACAGCAACACCAGCCGGGCCCCTGCTTACCCACTCAGCAACTCCACACCCAGCCCCCTGGTAGGCTGCTGTGTTGGTACAAGACTGACAGCAAATCAATAAAAGACATTCCCCTAGCTTAAGCACCAGTGGATGTAAAATAAATAAAAAAAGAAAGAAAAATGAAGTATTTTGAGCTCAGTCTGAGCCACATGAAAGGGGTCAGGCCTGTAGGGGGGGGGTCGGCGTGTAAGGGGGCGTCGGCGAGGGTGCAGTTCTGCAGCCCTTCGTATCAATAAACAGCGAGGCGGTCACTGAGCTTAGCGGAGGATCTGCGTCGGTGCCGTATTGGATTTTTGTTTTGCACCCCACACCCACCCACCTGGGAAGCAGCCATGCCGGAATAATGAAGTTGTGCGCCAACGTGCCCTCTCGTAGATGCAGATGCACAGTCTGCTGGTTGGTTGCTATGCCATACTGCTGTACCGAGTGGCGAGGGGGGGGGGGGGGGGGGTAGGAAATAAATATAGTTTGGGAAAAGGGTGTTTCTGTCAAGCGTGGCTTTGCATGGCCATGACACTTGGCTGGATTTTTTGGACCCGCGGCGTTACCCTTGGCACCTTAAGATCCGAGGTAATTAAAATCTCATCAAAATGCTAATTTGTAGCTAGTGTCATTTAATATGCAGCTATCAGGCGGGTGGTAACTGGCTGGCCAAGGCTACATGCTCTGCATATTCACCTTAGTTCCAAACTGATTGATAGCCTATCCTATCCTATCCTCAATGCAAATGATCAAACAGGAACAGCCACACATCGGCACTTGCTAAGATGCAGACGGGCTAACAAGTACACAGTCTCGCGGTACTCCCCACGGACATCCCTGTGAAACATCGACAGTCGCTAACGGCAGGCAAGTGTATTCAGTCGATCTCACGTTCCCCCTTTTTCCACAAAGTGTTTTTCTCTGCACACCGTAGCCTCTGCCACTGGATTCTCTAATCCTGTATGTGATGTGACCTCTCCTCTCCCCCCTCTCCTTCCATCTCTCAGCCCATCCCAGTGAGTGGCGGAGAAGCGGAGGTCCTCTCCGTGGGGGGGGGTCTAGGATAGCGATCGATGCTGCTGGGATTACACAGTGTGGAGGGGAGCAGAGTTTCCCCCCTCGGCGCCGAGTCGGGTCCCCGAGGCAGTCCCTCCAATCAGCACACAAACGGCCTCTTCCGAGTAGCCCGGCACACTCCCCCTTGCTGCTAGCGTGCCGGTCTCTCCGAGGAGTCTTTGGGTCTCTGGTTATACCGCCCACCCCTCTTATTTTTTTTCTCTCTCTCTCTCTTTCTCTCGTCCTCTCGCCTTCTCGTTCCCTCCCTCTGTTTTCCCTCCGTCCCTGATTGTGAGGGGGCCCACTTAACTCGCTCGCTCGGCTCCCCACGCGTCGACAGCTGACTGCTCAGCTGTGAGATTCTAGAGGGCTGCTGAAACATCAGCCAGATTTGTGGAGGGCTTCATTTTGATTAAGATAACTACAGAGGGAGAAACACTTAGCCCGCGTCCCCATTTCCATGTAGTTCACATGCGGATGACAGCGGCCCAAGATGGAGTGTTAACGCGTGTTCGGCAGGCGAGCGGAGGGTCCCACGCTGAGCCGCCGAGAGAGACACAGAGAACCTGGGAGAAAACAAACGCCCTTTCATCTCCCAGGGACTTGGAAGGCCTGTGGAATGACAACTCTGTCAGATCTCACCTCTGCATCTGTGAGTTTTGGTCGCGATCTCTCGGAACCCACTCGGTATCTGAGAAGCCCGCATTAATTAAATAGATTGCACTGTGTTTTGACGTGGTCGCGGAATTGATCTCACTTTCGGTGTCGCACGCCTCGCGAGCTGAGAGGGCCTACGAATGCTGGGAATTCGTCAGAGAAGGAAATCTTCAAAGGGCCCTCAAAGGCCCGGAACGCTCTTCGACTCCGAACCCCTGAAGTTAGAGAAGCAGGGAGACTCTCGGTATGACAGGAATAGCAAACATCGCGCTAAACGTGGGATTGTAGCATGTAGCGCCCGTGTGCCGCAACAGCACCTTGGCGGCTGGGCTTCAAACGGGTCCGTCGGCACAAAGACGAGCACAGACACGCGTGCTCCACTCGGTGGTTTCCTTTCGCTCGGCCTGGATGTGAAGATAGCACATCCACATCAGACGCCGGTCCCCTAGGAGGCCGTACTGAGGACGCCGCTCTCATGTTGACGTGGTTGGTCCCTAGCGTGTCATTCAATGCGGAATCAGGCACACAATTAGAATCTGCTTAATGGGTAATACATACAGTATAAGACACTTAAAAGTTGCAACATGCAAGTAGCGATTATATATATATATATATATATATATATATATATATATATATATATATATATATATATATATATATACTGTGCTATATATATATATATATATATATATATATATATATATATATATATACATATATATAAAAACTATTTAAACTTTTTAATTTTCCCTAGTTCACTGTTGTGGCTCAGAGATATTAAAGACAAAGATGGGTACGACTAAACCCATCTGTCGCTCTCCCAATAGGGTAACTCGCGCGGCGGGGCGGGGCCACATCTAAACGTTTGGATATCCTCTAAACACATCTAATATAAGCTGATCCTTTATATTTGTTCCATGCTCGAGGGTGACAAGGAAAGCGTCCAAGTGGATTGTGGAAATTAAAGGGTGCCATCAACGACCCGAGTGAACAATGCCAAGAGCCACAGTAATGTATTTGTTTAGAATTGATATACATATGTTGTTTGGAGTTGTAATCTCTGAGTGGTGTGGTGACTAATTAAGACACAGATCCTTCTCCAGGGCTTCAGCTGCTTTACTGATTTATCTCATTAAGTTGTCAGCATGTTGAAAATGAGCGTGGTTGATCATGACTGTAACCCGAAACGAAACACAATGGCCCAAACAAATCATTAAACAGGGAAATTATACTAGTACATAATGTGCATATAATTAAAGAGCATATTTTCGCAACTGACAGGAATTAGATGATGGCAGAGATGTGTGGTTGTAGTCAACAAGCTGAATAATAATTGCCATGGAGCAGGAGATACTATTTTCTCAAGTGAGATGAGAACATGTAGTGCGCGCGTGAGTACATTTGCTATACCAACTCTAGGTGTTAAGTATACATTCACTGTTGTCATGAATAATTATAATAATTTATTCATTGTAATGAAACTGTCATTCTGTCATGCATCGAGCACACATTTACAGAGATGTTGAGGGCACCATTTAAACAGAACATCCAGGAAGAGACCACCATCGCACACAACATATTTGCAACGCTCACATTCCTTTAAGTCTGAAAACACGGGGATCCAAAGGGATTTCCTTGAATTTTTGCACCATGGGTTCTGGCATTCCACCTGCTTGTATTTAGACATGTCTTCTGTCCTTTCCAAGTTCAGTTTTTATTTTGTATGCTCTCAAAACAAGGTGGAAAGAAAATACGAAGAACACATACTAAAATGTTATAAAATGCTGAGGTTTTTCAAACCAATGCTTCAAATGGTTGTTGGTTATATCTCGTAAATCATACCAATTGAAGGATTTCCTTAACACACACACACACACACACACACACACACACAGTGTTTCACATCAAGGGCGAGAGCTCGGAGAGAGAGGTGTCGGACTGCCCCCCGGAAAGCAGGGCCGCCACACACGAGTGAGCAACCTTCAAGGCCAAAACAAGGTATGTTCCCATATACATGCCATACAAACTGCTGTGAAACCTGTCATTGCCAGCCACGTCTGTCCATATTAACAGTTGAATGACCTTGCACTAGCCATCCGTGACCCGCTTAGCTTAATTGACGTGATTCCAGGTGTTGGGCTTCTGGCGAGCCCCACAAGGTGTCTTGACAGATAACAGCTGCCTTTTGATGAGACGCTTTCAGTTTCTCCACTGAAGAGAAGAGCTTAGAGGGACACCTAGTGGTGTTGAAGTGCATAACATACATGAGAAACCTGTTATTCTGACTTGGAAGTCCAAATATTTATATTATCACCGTGAAGGTCTGCCAGTCAAAACAAGCAGGGAGATATTACATTAATTAAATTGAGTCTGTGGAATACAGATACATTTGACAAGGCCAAGCGAAGATAACACGTTCCTTTGTAAACAGACGCTGTGTTTTGGGCTACGAATCTTATCAGTCACTAAATCAAGTTGAACTCTAAAGTACAGCTTACGGCTATCGCTGTTATTTACTGCAACAGATACAGACTACTATACAATTATGTGATCTCACAGAGTACAGGGCCCAACTAGTGTGAGAGTAGATGTGTATGGCAGCAGGTTGAGAGGCCACTGCGCCCCTGGAGTCTACTCCACATCATCAGCACTTGAAGGAGCGAGTTGGACTTCAACGGAGCCAAGTGCCCTCAGAAGCTCTCGTGGAGGGTAAGAAGGCCTATCTGCAGAGATTGTTTTCAGAGAACGCGGAAAACTAATTACAAGCAATAAATTAATTTCACGCTACTGCTTTAAAATTAATTGAGTCTTTACAGAAGTGGCTGCGAGCGATGGCTCAAGCCCCGATAAGAGTGGACGGTTAAAGGGTTCTGTTCATTTATGTGGCTTGCCAAGGGCATTGCCTCGGAATGTGTTGCACTCCCGTCTCCTCAAAGTAAAGTAAAGAGTACGCTAAACACATTTTAATGACTTGTCAAGTTTATTTATGTTTTCTTAAGCCATGAAGTTAGTTACTTCAAATTCTCCTTGATTAAACAAAGAATATGATAAAAAAACAAATCTAAAAGAAAAAAGGAACGAATAAAAGACAAAATATTCTTAAAAAATGGCCTCTCACCTATAGGCTGGATTTGGATTCTAGGCGGTGCATTTTGCACCAGATGGAGGGTACTATAAATAAACCTTACAAGTAATGTTGTGGAACTGTGACAGCAGGGCCTCCACGGACTCGTGTGACATTGTGTCGTTTGTTGTGCATTTGTAACAAGCCCCTAGAACTATGGATGATGGGATAACAGGATGAGTACATAGAATATGTTGAAAATTCATGTATTCTATCATGCAGCTGTGACAAGCCATTAGCAGTGGTTATGAAAGAAGGTCTTTTACAGAACCAGAATATTCTTCTTTTTTTTTGGGGGGGGGGGGGGGGGGGGTTGCTAATTGCCAAGGCCTTAAGTAATACAAAGACACTTGCGCTGTGTATTATGTTATTCATTGCAAACATTTTGGCAAACAATTGAAATGTAACTTGCAACTTGAGAACTATGGATATTTCCATTTGCACATGGCTGTGTAGAGTCTACTAAGAGGACCCTTATTTGGGTCAGCTGCTCAGTTATTCTTATGTCACTGTTCAGTGCAAATGTAGCAACGTCATTTTGAAAAAGGGTAGAAAGGAAGAGTAGAGTAACTCTAGCTGCTAATTGGACCGGCTGGGAATTTGAGCAGAACTCCTTGATGTGACACAGCACTCTGTTGCAGGGCTTGATTTAATAAAAGACTCCCTCTCGTCCTGCACAAACCTTTCCTAATGGTGACAGTAATCGTCAGGAGATGTTCAACTTGTGTTGCATTTTTTTTTTTTACACAACTTGTGAGAGAGGCCACCTTTAGGGAAGGGTGTCCATGTTCAGTCTAGGGGACTGTCCGCATTCACGTCTCATGTTCATATATGTCACATGACAGGCTGTCCATTCAAGACTCCCTTATCAATTCAAATTCAATGAGACATATTTCTGTTGATGCGAAAATGTGTAGATAGTTTAGGGCAATTGAATGTGGATGAATGCATGATTTCGGACACAGTTTCTATTAATGGAATCCTATTTATGATAAAGAACAATTTATAATTAAGAACAATTTCCAATAGCTATATATATATTTGGTAAAAAAAAAAAAAAAAAAGTAAGACAAATGCGATGTTAAAAAGAGTAAACTATTTGCATACAGTCATTATTTGAGAAAAGAAAATGTCATCCAATCCAAGGACAATAGACATGTTTAGACGAGGTTTCAGTAGTCTATGCCAAAGCACGTTACTGCCACTTGCCAGTGGATGGTGCTGGATAATAGCTAAGGTGGGAGGAGGGAGTGTCCTTAGTCACCTCAGGAACACTATCTCACACCGTAGGTATTGCGTAAGTCTACCCTGAACCGCACCCAGTAAATAATTGGCCACACAGACACAACGCTACAGCCAATTTCTTTTCTTTTTGACTAACCATTTTGAATGAACACAGTGTAGGCAAAGTACATAGTACAATATGTATATAAAAAAAAGAACATTTTCGAAACAAAATAGCAGTTACCTGTACCAACGCTATTAAGGTGGGACTTAAAAAAGAAACATTTAACACAGTCAATAAACAACAATTATTTTCATGAATACATGTTGCTATGCAACAACATAAGCAATAGAGTTACACAATGATCGGAAATAACCACGTAGTTACAAAAATGATAACATCCACAATTAACATGAGACCCTAAACCTAACACTGGTTAAGTGTTACATTTCTCAGTATATTCCACTATGGTCCGCCACTGTTCACTAACTATGGCATTCAGCTAAACAAAGCATGATTCAAGCATCTAAAAGAGAAACACTAAGTAATCAATGTGACTCCTGCCTGGTTGTGAATGACGCCACTAGAGGCCGACTAGTTAGTAGCGTTTTTCAAACCAGCGTTGCGAAATGAAGGGTGTTGGGTTTAAGCCGACCTTATCTGTCAGACCTGCAGTGAATTGTGCATTTCCCAGCCTTTTGAGTCACACCCTTGTGTTGACAGCTGCAGAACAGTTGACTCTCAGTTAAGACACCATCTTATTCGTGGACCTTCCTGGCCCTGCAGGCACTGGCCACACAGCAAATAAACAGCCGGCATATTTTGTTGTCTGGCTGATTGTACACGGACTCTCAGTTTGTAAATTGCGGGTTAGTTGAAATTTAGCACCTTTCTATCGCATACATAATTTGGTCATAATTAGTTATAGCAAGTGCATGCTTAGAAGGGAGATATGGGAGGAATTGAGGCGATACATTTTTTTGACTCCCAAAAATGTTTTAGTAGTCCACTCACCCCGAGTTAACAAGTTCATACCAAAGTAGGTGTCACTGAATGACAGTACAACTTGCTAGCCCTTTAGTAAAAAAACAACCACAGCACATGAAGCTTAAATCGAACATAAACATTATGCCAATATACACACATTCAACAAAAAAAAGATTACCAGTGCAAAATGCTTTTAAGTAACTAACATCAAAAGCAATTCAGTGTACTGTACTTGTGTACTTCAAACGTTTGTTTTTCTTCCTGCTGTGGCTTTCCTGTCAGGAGTCTGAGCGTGCATTTACAAGTTCAAACAAACCTACCAAGTCCTTTGTTCACTTCTTAGCGCAGACATCCGCTAGCGTTCTGAACTTTGGCCCCAGCCCGTCGAGAAAGTCCAGGTTGTCCTGGTTGCCTTGGTCACTGCAGCAACCCACTGAGCCGGCGGGCGAACCCTGACCTTCGAACCCGTAGGCGTGCAGGACGTCATTGGCGTAGCGGCCCTCCTCCTCTGCCCCCAGACAGCCCAACTTCTGCCAGGACCAAGCAGAGGGGAAGGAAGGTTACAGGTTACCGTGCCTCTGAGAGTAGAACCAGCGACGAAGCTGATGGGAGGCCCGTTATTGCTGCCGGGCTCAGGATATGACTGGCGGATATTACACGGGGAACACACAAACAACTCGCAGACAATAGGAGGGCTTTGGCCAATAACAGAGCCACAGTGCGCACGCACGCACGCACGCACACACGCACACACACACACAAGAAAGCTGGTCCTACAGTGCAGACAGACGTTATTAAACCCCAGGGAGACGTTTGCTCACACGGATACACTACTAACTCGACCCCCCCCTCCACTCACACAACGCAAACACCTGAGCCTCTAATAAAAGGAGGCTTACCTGCTGCAGATACAGGCCGTTGGTCTGCCAGGTGCGGTAGGTCTCCGCGTCCATGACGCCGGCATGTCGGTAGTCGCCGTCCAGCGTCAGGTTGTTGGTCATGAACTGCCTGCTGTCCAGTTGGCCCGAGGAGTAGCCGTTCTGCGTGCCGTTACCCAGGTGCCCGCCGTACTGCATCAGCGTGTTATGCTTCAGCGTGTTCCGCTTCAGTGTGCTCTGCTGGCTGTTGAAGCCCCCTCCCCCGGCGCCGATGCTGCCCGAGCTCTTGTTGCCCACCCATCTCATGTCGTGGATGGAGCCCTTCACCGAGTGGTCCGGGCCGGACTTGGGGACGACGAGGAGGTTGGAGTCCTGAGGGGCCCCGGCGCAGGATTAGCGTTTCGAGAACTCCAAAGGGCGGAGATGCGCTACGAGCGAGAGGCTCTGTGCTGGCGGATAAGCCTCCTAAGGCTTTTTATTATGGCGGGACTTACCACTTGGTCGCCGGGGGCCTCGATGTTGGATTTGAGGAGGATTCCGCCGCTGTCTCCCACGTCCTCCAGCATCAGTTTGTCTCCCTTTGTCGCACAGACCAACGCACAGCAGAAACCTGCAGCAGAGAGACCAGACAAAATAACATTTGTAAATGAAATAGACAGGGATGGAATCGGCGGTAGGATTATTTTTGCACGAACGGGTTTTTATTTGACCGCCATTATGCGTTTCCACGGCTGTTCTCTAATGCACTTCAACACGACAGTTCATAACACTAGCAACCATGGGGACAGGAATTCAACTCTGTCTCTTACGAGGGAGTGCACTCTGTCGAACTGAAAAGTTCCACCTCCAGCTCGACAAAGCCTTTGACACAGTTCATTTTTTTGTTTTTCCTCACACCCCTCGAACTTTGCTCCGAGACTCAGTTCACAGATCTGGCTCGGAGCCCGTACTGCTACGACCCGGCGGCACAGCACTCACAGAGCAAGAGGAGCAGAGCCAGGGCGAGCAGCATGGCCAGGATGGCCCACACTCCCAGGGAGATGGAGGAGGTGGGGCCCAAGCAGGCGCCGCTCTTGCACTGGCAGATCCGCACCGTCACCACCTGGGTGGTCCCGCTGCCCTGAAGGTCGTTCACCACCAGGGGCACCTGGTAAAAGCCCCTGGCCAGCTCTTTAGTCTGATTCAACCAGGCAGTGGTGTCTTTGATGGGGATGGGATAGAACAGAAAGGAATTAGCAAACGGCAATTTTAATACCGCAGTTAGTGTTCCTGTCAGATTCTGCAAAAGTGACAGTCCAATATAATTGAAATTAGAGCGATTTGTTTTACATGTACTATTAACAGGGCACTGCTGGAAAAGAGACCTAGTCTCAGCCGGTTACCCTTGTATACATAAATAAATTTATCAAAAATAAAACTACAGAACTGGAGTTCTGACCAACACTAAACATCCCATTGGCCGGGGCCACCACCTACCGGTACGCCTCTCCACCTTCCATTTGTCGTCGTGGCCGTCGCCCAGCGCGAAGGTGAAGGGTGCGGCGTTGGGGTAGCTGTCGTTGTCGTGGGCCGACACCAGGGTGGAGCCCAGCTGGCCGTTCTTCTCGCACACGATCAGATCTTTGGACGCCAGCTCCGGCGTGTTGTCGTTCTCGTCGCCCACGAGGAGGACTGCCATCCCCATCCCCGTCTTGGAGCCTGGGAGAAAAGGGGATAGGGGTTAGCTGCGGGTCAAACGCTCCGCCTGGGAACAGCACTAGTTGAGGTCTATGGTGAGGTCTTTGATCACTCATAGTCAATTAAGCAACGAACACACCCACACATGCCCAAGCACCAAAGTACATTCATATACATGTAGAAAGCAAGGGCTAGTGTGGGAGTGTGAGGTGCACACGTAATGATGAGCAATGTAGGAGTAAAAAGTGGATTTACTGGTACGTCCCACTTGGCAGAACACAGGCGCAGCTCCACCTGTCTGTTAATCACTGAGCTAGTTTCACCATCCCCACTAGTACACGTGTCAGTCTTGGTAATGTCAGTCTAGATCCGAGGCCAAACGGGCCCAGACTCCCTTTATCAAAACCAAATTTCTCAACGCGTTCTAAAACCTATTGGTGACCTCCGTATTCGATTTGATTATCCTACGTTATGATTTTGCTAGCTTCCAATACGTCCACTTTCAGATAAATGTAAGCCTGAAGGTTAACTGTGAATTTTTATATATATATATATATATATATATATATATATATATATATATACATACATAATATATATTTTTCAGCTCATTTCAAAACAACACCTGATCTGTCTGTAGCGATTCGAGGACCCATTCCACTAAAGTGAGTGCTATGACCTGAAGGGAACTTTTGGCTCTGCTACTGCGAGTATGTGTCTCAGGAATGTCAGGGGGGAAAACATCTCATGTTCTCAGTTCAATATGAAAGCCTAGTGTCAAAAGCAACAGAGTTCTCAACAGAAAAAAAAAACGCTCATTCTAAAGGCCACATGTTTTCAATGTATCCATATAGTATAGCAAAGAAAAGTGGTGAAAAAAGGCAGTTGACGATTTGTATGGTGTTGGCTTACTGGCATCCACAGCTTTCATTGTGACATTGTAAAGACCGTTGGTGACAAAGGAGGACTCATGGTCGATGGGGCCAGCCACCTTCAGCTCGCCTGTGTTTTCATTCACAGTGACCCACGATGCAGGGTCAGACACCTTGTAGTACCTGAGAGAGAGAGAGAGAGAGAGAGAAAGAGAGAGAAAAAGAAAGAGAGAGAGAGTGAGAGAGAGAGAGAGAGAGAGAGAGAGAGAGCCAAGTCAGAATAATGGGCTTTTTCTCCTCAGTGCCTTTGAATCTTTTGTTGTTAAATTTTTTTTTTATCTCGCAAGGGATAAACACCCTAGTTCCCATTTAAAACGGCCACGCCTCTGCTACTTCATCTTACGTTGAAACTGAAAACCACGAGTGAGGGAATTCATTTCACGCCGACACACCGACTGCAACGCGAGCCTACAGCTTCCTGGATCGCCTTACTCACTTGATGCCAGCACCGCTCTTGGTCTCGGGGTCCAGAGCGGAGTAGGTGCCAATGGTGGTGCCCAGCGGGGTGTTCTCCTTGACGGGGAAGACGACGGTGGGAGCAGTGAACTCGGGGCCCTCGTCCACGTTGATCACGTCCACGGCCACCGTCATGGTCTGCCAGGGGGACGTGGTGCCCGTCAGCTGGGCCTCGTTACGGGCCGTGACCTCTAGTTTCACGTTCTGGGTCTTCTCGTAGTCCAGAGGCTGGAGGAAAGGTCAAAGAGGAGGAGTGCACTGTTACACACACATCTGTGTTGTTTTGTCAGAGGGAAAACTGTATTCTTAAGTTGTTTATTTGATTGGAGGAGCTAGCATGTATATGTAGGTTATCATCTCAATCTTAAAAGTAAGCAGTGATGCTTTTGAGATCAACATAACAGTTGACAAACATACAAATGATAAAGTATTACATGATTGCCGGCTCACCTTGACAAGGTACAGGAGGCCTTCGTTCGTGACGGGGTCTCGGTCGATCCTGAAGTTGCCGTTTTCGTTTCCTTTGGTGATCTCAAACTGAGAGTTCCAATTTGGCGTGTTCTTCAGGTCTTTGTCTTCCACAGGGATTCTGAGCAGGAAGACCAGTGCCTTATTCTCCTCCACCTTTGCATTTAACTGCAGGAAGAAGAAAACCAAATCCGGTTATTCAAACAACACGGCTCAGGGTCCCTTAATACTATCAGCCGGGTGCACCTTTAAAAAGTGCAGGACACAAACAGAACGATGGACAGGAAGCTATCTACTGCTTTGTAGGTTTTTCCCGACTGTTCCTTGGTAGCCCAAAAAGCGTACCGTCAAATTGACAAACGTCGGAGGGTTGTCATTGATGTCCGTCAGCGCAATGGTTGCCGTGGCTGTGTTGGAGAGACCCGTTGAACCTCCAAACATGTCTTTGATTTCCACAATCGCAAAATGAGTCTCTTGGACCTGGCAAACCAAAACAAACACAATATGTGATTTTCTAGACCTAAGTAATGTGCACTCATTTCAACCATACTCAGAGACTTCAATGCGTGTGTTAAAAATGTGTGAAACAGGCCCTCACCTCTCGGTCCAGATTGGCCGATCGGACGCTGAAAATGCCTGTGTCAGGGCTGATGGCAAACTTGTCCAGCGAAGAGAGAAGGGAGTACTTAATCTTAGAGTGCAGTGTGTCAGCCTGGTCTCGGTCTGTGGCTTTAACTTCGCCCAACATAGTTCCTGCCAGGGAAAAAAAAACACATCACTGAAGGATGCTGCTCCTCCTCCTGAGTGTGAAACGGACGGCCCCGTCGTGTCTGGTTAAAGGCAATAGAGGCCTGAGGCATCTCTGCAGAGCGCTAACCTTCATTGCATTGCTCCATCACAGAGAACTGCAGGGGGTTGGTGAAAGTAGGCTTGTTGTCGTTCACGTCGTCGATGATCACGGTGACTGGCAGTGGGTCGTCCGTCTCCTGGTTGGTGTTTCGGTCAAACACCCTAGCCAAAAACTGCACAAAAGATGGACAATTTATCACCTGAGTTTTATTTGATATGGGGAAAACACGTGTACCTTTTGTGCATCCATTTTCAGTATACCTTAAAATGATACATGTTTTAACATGGCTAAACCGAACAAACTTGGGCTTACCACAAATTGTGGGAACTCTTCTCGGTCGATGGTTCTGTGGACCCTCACCACACCGGTATATTTGTTGACGGAGAACAACCCCACTGCCTGCTCTGTCACACCCGGACCACTGATTGTATAGTACACCTCCCGGTTAGCTGATGAATCCGATCCTATCTGTTCCACACAGAAAAAAAAAGATAAAAACCTGCCTTGAGCAACAGTGGTGTTTCTGTTAAGTACGAGGTGATCCCTTCGGTTAGTAGCAGGTGTTTCTCCAACAGAGACAGGGGCTTTATCCCTGTCCCCATGTCTACTAGACTTGTGTTGATTATTCCTCTATAAAAGCATATAAGAAAAAAAAGTATATTTTCAATATTTTGCCTCCCAAATTAACTGTAAATAGATTGTATTCCTTTTCCTAAATAAATGGTAAACAATTTATATATATATATATATGCACATTTTTCTTTCTTTCTTATAAATTTTTTTTTTCATTTTACAAACACAAACGCACACACGTGTATATATAACAATGTGATGTCTGTTATAGTTCAACTGAAAAAGGAATTAAATCAGTAAAAGGTAATAAATCAGTACAAAGTCCAAAGGTGTTTTTGAAAGCATTTCCTTTTTGTTAAGTTCCATTAACTTTGTCAGCCACTCGTTGTTTCAAACAACATAATCTCAGGGCAAATCTTCACCTTATCCCCGAGCAAGTTTCAACAGATACTTAAGGAGTTGCCAGTAGTAAAAAAAAAATAAGGTAAAAAAAGTGGGGAGGAGTGGAAGGCAAAACACTGCACTGGCAGCCTACTCCCTGGGTGTGTCTGGGTGTATAAGCCTGTAGGTGAGGGAGTGGCACAGCGACACAGAACTCAATGTGCAGCATCAGAGCACAGACAGTCATGGCAGACATAATAGAGCAGAACATGGGAGGTGACAAAGGCTTATCGGGATCCTCTCTTGAGTCATTTCCCGGGAAGCATCACCATTAAGAAAATTACTAAATTACACGTGCAAGTGCTAACAATGCCATTCCCATCTGTGAAAGTATTTACCCGTTCCATGTCTTTTGGAAAAGGTGGTGGATCATTTTCTATGATGTTAATAGGCAGGGGACTCCATCGTCTTTTGGAGCGCTTCAAGAGCCCTTCAGTTGAAACCTGTGTCATGCAATAATAAGACACAATAAGATGATGGAAAAGTTATTATTGTTTTTTACAATAATCTGATAGCTGATTGCTTTATCACTGGTTTGTGTTTCCAGTGTAAGGACATTATTCACCAGTGTAAAGTCTCTGATACACTGTTCACCACTACAAAAAATGGTTCTGAAGTCCACAATAAATATGTCTTACTTCTCTTTTCTGTCTAGTGCTCGGGAGCAGATGGACCTCCACCACATTCTGCTTTCCATTCGAGTCCCAAGACAACAGTGAGAATGTCCTCCCATCGGGTGATACAGTGGTGTTGTGTAGTGTTACTATCGTGCCATCTGACTGGACTGCAAAGTCAGTGTCACTCGATGTGAACTGCAATGACTTGGTTTGACAATGTTCAACTAAAAAACAAAGACATTACTTGTTGTGGTTACATGCCATCATGGTAGATCATTTCAATATAACATGTCTGCACATGGTACTTATACGAGGCACAGTGTGTAGGTTATACTGAAAATAAGTGCACAAATATGTGATGGTATGGCAAGACTGTCTATATGAAACTTGTAAAAGTCTGTACCTTTGGATATTATGTATCCTGCTCTTATTGTCTGTGGCACAGACACTTGTAGAGAGGGAGGAATAAAACAGGATTCTACACAGGACAGGGTCTAGAGGGAACATGTTTTCAAGTTTCAATATAGACATGATACATATTTCGTTTTCACTTTCAAAACTAATTTATCACACATTAGTCTTAACACATTGCCCAAAAAATACACAGTATGAATGAAAACAAACCAAATAACAACAAAATTTGAGCAGAGACGTTTATATATATATATATATATATATATATATATAAACACATATATATTTTTTTGTGTTTTTTTATATATATATATATATATATATATACATATACATACACACACTTAAAATTTCAGACAATAGGCCTATACTTACCCAAAATATCCAAAGGTTGAGAGCAAATAAGTTTGCTATACTTAAAACTTCGTGAAACATGGTTGAATGGCGTAGCTCCGATCCACTGAAAGGGAACTCCAGAACAAACACTGGCCTTTTTCTCTGTGCCGGTGAAATATGCTCCTGCGCCTAAAGTTTATCGACGTAGTTTCGTTCACGCGCCTGTAAAGGAAAGTGACTCGCCCAACAGAAATATTTCTCAACACCTGCTATGACAGATAGCTGTGACTGAAGGCGGGTCGTCTGACTACTCCACCCAACTCCACCCAATCGCGAAGCAGGTGTGGGGTTAAAACGTATGGTAGAATAGTGCGAATTTACGTATAACCTGCAGGCTACAGAGTATACCCGACAGCCTGAGCAGCGGCGGAAGCAAAGTCCTATTTTCTATTGTTGGGCTGCAAGTAAAAAAAAATTCTACCAGCAGGGGGAAATATTGTAACACTTATAATACTATGATTCCCTTGACAAAAAAGGTTATGAAAATGCCAGACTGATGCTGATGCTGATTGGTTAGTTTATTTATTTATCACCCTTCAACCTTGGTCTTACGAAACATCTATGCCTACGGTACCATTGGATATAATCCCTTTACAAAGCATAATGGATCATTAACAGGTCCAGGAAGAGTGTGAACAAAACATTTGATTGTAAATGAAATTGCCTAATGTACTATGAAGCTCAGCTGACAAAAAAATACATGAGTCAACAACGTAGCCTATTATCTTGTGTTCAGCAGTGCCTGCACTGGACTATACATGAGTATGTCCGTTTAAATGAAATCCCTCCCAGGTGCACTCCTGACCTCTGGCTGGTCCTTTGGCTCCAACCTCAACTGCTTCACTAAAGAGTGGTGTTGGTTAAGAGGAGAACCAACAGACTCTTCCCGAACCCCACAGGAATGTGATCCTGATAGGGTCGGGTGTGGGGGAGGCGGGGCTCATGGAGAACAGAGCTCCAACTATATCATAAACTTTCAGAAGCTAAGCTGTCAGCAGTTAGCAGTGAGTCAAGATTAATTTAAGAGAATCACTTATCTTTTTGTATGTAGATAAGATAACGTTAGTGACCGTTCCTTTGTGAAGAATAGCTGAAGTTAAATGACTCCAAATTAGTTTATTCATTATAATGCCAAGAAAAGGAGCCTTGGACAAATGTTTTAGAAATGTATTTTCAAATTGCAATGGAAAGTGGGCATTGATTTTGCTGTCCTGAACAGAGAGATCCTTCCAGCTAACAGGGTCAGAATAGAGGCAAGTTGTGACCGGGTTGCCTGGATTCCAGGTCCACAAAGGGAGGCAGAAACCATGCTAAGCCTGAGACAGCAGTGCAAAGAGGCAGTGGTGCAACCAACTGGAACTGACCATAAAAACTATTAATCCAAGACTTCAGGGAAGGTGAATGGCTTTCACTGGGTTTACCAAGGCATGTGTGCTCATTGAGATAATGTTTGCAGGACAAACACTGAATTCGTTGTGCGAGTCTTTAGGTGTTGTTTTCTGTCCAGTCCAATCTTGACAACCAAAATAGCCGACCATCTACAAATCATGCTTAGTCACCTTGTCCATGACTTAGGCGTGTCTATCCCGCTCTTGTAGAGGTTTAGGTTTACCTAAGTCTCACACTTTCTCTCCCTGCACAGTTCAGTCAGACTAACTCTCCGTCTTTAAACATTTATTAAGTATGCATTTACATGAGTTTTGGCATGGTTGGGTCTACTACAAATTTAAGCTCCCTGCTGTACATATCCGGGACAACATCCTGAGGCAGGGAGCACACGTACATCGATCCCCCTTTTGGACACATCAGCCAAACTTGTTAGCAGACCCAGGTGGCGGGTGGGGGTGGGAGCATTTCCTATCACTTCATCCAACAAGCACTGAAACTAGCTTTGACAACAGGCCATATAAATACCCCCTCCCTGATGAGCTGATATTTGATTATGAACAGGTGTGTTGGTGATAAATGTGTGTGTAATGTGCTGTATGACGGCTACGTCAACAGCACACAGACTTCAAGTTGTCTGGCTGAACTTTAGCTGATGCTCCATTTCTGAGTCACATCATGAAACCTTCTTGTGTGTCTCATCACTCATTTGCTTGTAGTCACTATACGTGAACCACTTTACGTTAAAAAACTTGTACAACACTGCATGTGACCTTATTGATTTCAATTGGGTGTGGTAGCTTTGTGATTAGACTGGGCATATGTGACAAACAAAACTGGTGTCACTTTGGACACTTTGTGTTCTTTGTGACGCTTTCATGCGTGCGGACTTACAATTAAATCACAGAGACAGTCCTCTTGAAGCAATTTAGAGTCAAGTGTACACTAGTGGTGGTGTTCCCAGGTGGGATTTGAACTCACAACCTCACCTGCTAGCAGTCCAACCCACTGGGCCACCACTATATACTGCCCCCTCCTGTTCACGTGGGAGTCCGTGTGGGAGTTTTACTGTCCTCCAGGTTTGTTACTTCCTCCTCTCCGGATCTCCTCCTCCCTGAAGCCGGGTGTTTAGCTGTCCTCCCATTAGGTGTAGTCCACTATCCACTTTCCTCCGGGAAGCCATAATAAGGCAGATTTGTCCGCTGTTATTATTAACGCTAATCCAAAAAGTAAATGAGCATACATTCATATTCTGAGCTCTCTTCCCTGAATGGTGAGGCATTGTTTTGCGTAGTTGTGTTAGGCCTACTCTCTGGCACTCTGCCATTGTCGCTGGAAACAGCCCTAGTTAGTGATTAATGATCGGTTGTAAACTCACAACCTGGGAACGCCAACGAAAGGTCCCTCTTATCATGCAGGCCCTCCTTTGTCAGACAGCTAGCAGCTTATTGAAACTTGTGTTTGTCGGTGCACTTTTATTTGGAAGTAATCTGCCCGACATGACAGCATGGTTCAACAAGTCATATTTTTCAATGATTCTCTGGAAATCATTAAGGAAAGTAAGAGATATTTCAACTTGTTGATGTGGCAACGTTGCATAGAATACTGAATCATAATTCATACTGAAATGTCCACACCCATGCTCTACCTATGCACAACGTCCGCCCACCAGATTGAGATAAAGAGGAAAAGGTCATATGTTTATCATGCATGTATGTGCAAAACAGTAGAAGACAGACCTTTATTTCTTTCCCTACCTCAACAGAAAATTATATAAGTATTATTATTATCATTATTATTACTACTATTATCATAACAGAAGTCTCTATTATACTGAAAATAAGCAATCTGTACCTTCTCTCACACAATACAATGATCAATGTATGTCCTCTCTGTCCCCTCTGACATGTTCTACACCCCCCCCCCCCCCCCCCCCCCCCACACACACACACACACACACACACAGGAATAAATATAAACATCTTTAATTTGTCCATTAGGGAGTGTTGACTATTTATTGTTGGCCATGTAGAGAATCAGAGGTATGAGAATTTCACTGCCTGGAGTGAGTTTTCACACGGGAATGAGAGAGCACTGGTCTAAGGCAGGTTTTTACAATGTCAGCTTTAAGATACAAAGGTTAAACCTAAGATTGCATGTAATATAACTTTTGTTGTTTAAGAACTATTGTTTAGAACATTGTTATGAAGTTATATTTAATGCAGTCTTGTTATCGACAGAGTAAAGCATAAATTGGCCTAAATTACAAGATATATTACTATTTTTTTTTTAATCATTGATGCCTTTAATTGATGTTGTATTTCCTAAAAACTACACTTCCAATCTTTGGCCCACCCGCATTAGGATTCCCTTGAACGACAAGAACAATAGGCAAAACACCAAACTTTTCCTCTGAGGTTGACCAAGCCTTCGCATTTTTTCAACCCCACCAAATGAACAGGACTGAAACTGAGAGGAGGCACCGCCTATTGTATCGTCTGCATCATATTAGAAGAAAAGCTCTTGACACTCTAAAAACGGTTCAAAGTCCTAAACAAGGGCGACGATATAGTGTCTGGGTTTCAGATTGTCGGGATTTTACTCCAGACAGAGGAAGGGAATATTTAATCAGGCTAATGGCAACGGTCTCTAACACGGGTCTTGTTATATTGTTGCCATTTGTGCTAGCGGTAAGTCTGCTATTTTTGAACATCGAATCAAAGGATTATAGACTTCTTGCATTGAGTTTATAACGGGCCACTGTCAGGTGTGGCATATGTCCCAGGTAAAAAAAGAACTGTAGGCTGGTCTGCAGTTTTATATTATGTTGGATTACTTATAAGTTGTGCTGCTTAAACACTTTCAAATAGAGCAAATTTAGATCGGCTATAAAGACTACGTTTCAAAGTTAAATATTCAATAGCCTTAATGACGCGGAAAACTACCACAAACAAAGTTATAGATATAACATTAGTTATAGCGTACTAATGTCTAACTAATATCATGGAAAGTAAAAACTACTTAAATGTACTTCATGTAATGTACTGTATATAATATTCACAATTTGAAAATACTTTCGAAATTGAACAGCAGTTGCTAATTACCTTATTGACTGACACTAATACTAGCCCAATTCTAATTAGTGTATTGGAAATATAAATGATGATATAAGATGATATACTCTTATATAAATGTATGTTTATGTTCAAAATCTATGATAAAGAAAATGTAGTCTACATTCTCCTCATTTATTTTTTAGAAATGAAATAAGACATTTAACAAAACCTAATGAGGGCCACCTGATTGATTATTTATGTATAATTTAGATAACATAAAATAATGATTATGACTAAGAACAGTGTCTAAAATGAGAATCAGAAATTCAGGCAGGTTATTCATTTTGTTTCACCACTATATAAATACAATTCAGAAAAGCGCTATACAAATACAATAAACTATCATTTTTCATATACATTTTTTTAGTATTTGGGATATTTGCCTTTCAAAAATCATCAAAAGAACATTAAGTAAACAAAATAATCTTGCCACAGCATAATCATTTTACAAAAGTCAGGATAACATATTGAGCTCAGATCATAAAGTTTCATAAACATTTATAAAGTGTGAAAATTGCCTTTCCAATATTTCGAAAAGGTTATTGATTTCAAGGGAAGGTCAGCATGTTCAATCAGAAAAGTTGCTCTTTTGGTTTCACCAAACATTACAATTAAATGGATTGTTTTGTGGCTCCAGAAAATTTCCGATTTGCTAACAGTTAATTGTGTATGTTCTATGTGTCCTCAAAGATTTTTCAAGTGGTGGCAGATGGCAGTGGAGTACAGCTCAGAAGACAGAAAAGAGAATGGATCATTCCTCCGAAGAACCTGACGGAGAACGTAGATTACACAGGCAGGCCTTACATTGCCAAAGTATGAGCTTAATCTAACGCCTCTTTACTCGTGGTTTACATGCTCATTCAACCATGAATCATGCTGCCACATTTGCATACTGTCTATAACAATACAAACTTGTTCAATGTGACAGTATTATTTAACAGAAATATTTGTACGGGACTACTAAACTTCTGTTTTATAAATTATATTTTTGTATAATTCAGTAAACCAAAGCAAGGCTACTGGGTTTAATAAAGATATTATAACAGACTACTGCTGTTGAAAACTGTAATTAATAGTATTTTTTACAGGATTTGAGGAGATGGATGATTGTGTATTAGTAGGATTTATGGTGAACCATCTATGAGATACAGACTAATGTGTGCTTTCACAGAGTCATCCAAGCTGTTAAAAGAAACAGAAAATGCAGGCCTGCATTCCAATTAGTCATACACTCCTGAAATATAGTTCATGAAAACAGTATGTCTTTACTGTTCTCGTTACGTTTAAACACAAATGTGCTTGTGTTCCAGATTCGATCAGATGAGCAGTACACCTCGAATGTGGTGTACTCCCTCACAGGCATCGGGGCAGACCGTGCCCCGGTCAAACTGTTTACGGTCCACCCCGAAACAGGCTTAGTGAGAATTCACGGCATACTGGACCGAGAAAAAAGAGACTCCTACCTTGTAAGACACCTTCCCCCCACATGGGCCTAGGAAAAAGAGGATGGGAGAACTCACTACTTATTGATATCCTGTGTGTGCTTGATCCTCTTTAGCTATATGGAGTGGCCAAATACATAGATGGAACCAATGCAGAGAATGACATTGAGCTTAAGGTGGTGGTGCTGGACCAGAATGACTGCCCGCCAGTGTTCAGCATTGGACAGACGGGATCCGTCAATGAGTCCAGTGCTGCAGGTAGGTCATTTCTGTTTGTGTGACCAGCCAGTTACTTTATTATATCACCAAATAAAATAAAAAAATTAATAAAAAATAAATGAAAGTACGTTTAAGTAGCAACGACTTGAGAGTTGGGTTGACAGTTTAGGGCTGGCGAGTGATTTCTCTCTCTTAAACTCTGAACCCCAGGCACAGTGGTGATGAGAGTGACGGCCACGGACGGCGACGAGGCCGGCACCCTCCACACTCATATCTTCTACACTCTTGTGGCAGAAGGCTCCTCCTCTAACATGTTTACCATGGACAACCAGACCGGGGAGATTAGGGTCAGCCAAAACACCTTGGACAGGGAGGTGAGGCATTAAAAAGGCACTCCGTCTTTACCATGACACGTGAACGCTTGTTGGCTGTTTTTATTCCAGTTGGCTTAATATCCCTTCCGGGTTGTTGTTGTTGTTGTCCAGACAAAAGACACGTACACGCTGACGGTGAAAGGCACGGACATGAACGGAGGCAAGGGGGGGATGTCGGGAACGGGCCAGGTCGTAGTTCACCTTTTGGACATCAACGACAATGTCCCCACCTTGGAGAAAGAATGGGTGAGGACGACGAAACGGCACAAACCCGTTTTCTCTGCTCAGACGATCTAAGCATGTGATTCGTCTGTGCGATTATCTTAGGATGAGGCCACAGAGGTGAACGCTCAGTATGAATTACGCACAGTGTCGTGGTATGGATATCCAGTGTGAAGGTGACGTGTTTTTTCTCCCGTGTTAGTATGAGGGGAGCGTGCAGGAGAACAAGGTGAATGTGGAGGTGATGAGGATCAAGGCCGTGGACCTGGACCTGATCTACTCGGTAAACTGGCTGGCTGTCTTCACCATCGTATTGGGGAACGAGGCGGGCTACTTCAGCATAACCACTGACGCCAAGACTAACGAGGGCGTCATCACCATCCACAAGGTAAAGGCTTTCTTTCGTGTCTTTGGCATCAAAACAAAATCTAGCCAGATTGTAGAAGCAAACCCGTAGCGTACTTTGTGCAAATGATAGGCTACACTCACTGTAGGCAGGGAAAAGCACAATATCACCAAGGATCAGCAGCACATAACACTGGTTGTGTTTAGCACCGCTTTATCAAAAGTTAAACTATATGATAGCAGTCCTTCATGTAACGGTAAGTCTGCTATTTTTTATTATTTTGTTCCGTTGAACTACACCGATTTCCCTGTTTTTACTCTTAGGCCCTGGACTATGAGGAACTGAAAGTGGTCAACTTGACTATCGCGGTCTCCAACAAAGCCGAGTATAACTTTGGCTCCTCGTCGAGCGGTTCCATAACGGTCCCTAGCAGAACGTACAGCGTCCGGATCAACGTGGTGAACGAGCGGGAGGGCCCTCGCTTTCACCCCGCCACCAAGGTGGTGACGATCACCGAGGACAACAGCAAAGTGACCATCAACACGGTGATCACTAACTACGCAGCCATCGACAGTGACACTCTGCTGACCGCTACCAACGTCAGGTACTCTCTCCCACGGAGACTTCTATGTGTACCACTTCACTTTTGATGTGTCTATGATTCATATGGATATTCCATTTGTAATCTTTTGAAATATAAAACTGTTGTGTGTTGACGTCTGGTTCCAAAATTCCATTTTGATACATCATTGATATACGTTTTGTTTTTAGGTATGCTAAGATTTATGATGTTGACCACTGGCTGATCATAAATGAAAAGACAGCCGACATCAAATTGAAAAAACTGCCTGATCGTGAGTCCAAGCACTTGGTGAATGGAACCTACACTGCCAAAATCATTTGTGTTACCACTGGTAAGATTACCTATAAACATCTTAACAAGACCGTTCTTATCCTGCCGAACGACTCATTATGTTCAAAACAGGACAGAAATGACATCAACTGACGGTCTCGGGTCTTTTTGTGTTTTAGATACACGTGCGAAAACAGCCACTGGGACTCTGGTCATTCAGGTAACAGACTCCAATGACAACTGCCCCACGCTGAGCAGCCCCACTCAGACCATGTGTTTCGAGGACAACGCCGTGTATGTCACGGCCATAGACGGCGACGAGTACCCCAATGGAGGCCCGTTCGAGTTCCAGGTCATCGAGGAGAGCAGCAAGGGGAAGTGGACCGTGGAGAAACTCAACGGTAAGCCCTTTTGTCCACACGTCACACACGCACGTTTCATAAGAAGTCTAACATTTTTATTTTTTTTTCATTTTTTTTTTTCATTTTCAGTATGCCTATTATACATGCATACATATGTTCCATCTTTTTTTGTGCAGGCACCACCGTCATTTTGCGAGACCACGCAGGGCTGTGGCCGGGCCACTACAAGGTCCTGCTGGAGATCACCGACCTGGGGGGCAAGTCTTGCGCGGATGCCCAGGTGCTCGACGTGGTCGTCTGCACGTGCCACCAAACCACCAAGGCCTGCCTGAGCAGAAACACGGGAAGCACCACCATCGGGGCGTCGGCCCTCCTCCTGCTCTTCCTGGGCCTGCTGCTGTTGTTGTGTGAGTGGGGGCTGGAGGTTTGACACGCTCGTCCGGTCGTCTGGGGGCGTGATAAGGATCATCCGGGCTGATAGAGAACGTAATGTTGTCATACCAGAAGTGTTCCAACACGTCAACCAACAACTCGACAGGGCATTGACAAGTCTTTAATGGGTCGTCTAGGTTCAGGAAATTTGGATCATTCGCAGCGGGTTTTGTAAACCTTGTTGACGAGTAAGACATCTCATAGCACACGATGTTGTGGTAAGGAATTGTATTATTTGGAAGGAACCTGGATGATTCACAGCATTGTTGTTTTGCAGCGCTCATGGACAGGTGGAGAAAGAAGGCAAGGGATAGTTGCTGAAGGCACGCACGGCTTTCAGTTGCTTTTAAGCTAAATGTTGCCTGTTCCAACAGATGCATCACGACATCTCATAGTAAACAATGTTGTAATGACGCAATGTGTTAACCTCAGTCTAATCGTGCTATTTCCACCTCTGTTTTTTTTTTCTGTTTCGGTTAGTGGTTCCTCTGCTGTTGATGCTCTGCCTATGCGGCGGTGCGGCCGGCGCGGGCCACTTCAAGGCCATCCCGTTTGGCACCAAAGAGCAGCTCATCTCCTATCACACAGAGGGACAAGGAGAGGACCGGGTAGGCTGCCACACCTGACACACTCAGACCAAGTCAAATGAGTGGCGTTCTACCTTGAGAACCGTCAAGTGGATGTGCAATCTGCGCCGTGACTTAGTGACATGGCCTTTATTTATTTATTTTTTTCCTTAACAGGAGGTCCCTCTCCTCCATGTGCCAGTGGAGATGGACAGGTTGGGCCAGAAGGAGAACGTGGGAGGGGGGGTTGGAGGCCTAGGAGGAGGTGGAGGAGGGGGTGGAGGTTTCTCTGAATCTTTTATCACTACAGGGAAGAATCACTTTGCAAACGAGGTGGACCATGGTTATGGGGGATCAGCGTGGACGGGACAAGGACACTACTCCAAATACACAGGGGCGTTTGGAGGCGGAGGATCGATTTCAGGCGGAGGATCGTTTGGAGGCGGTGGTGCGTTTGGAGGCGGCAGTGCGTTTGGAGGCGGCAGTGCGTTTGGAGGCGGCAGTGTGTTTGGAGCTGGAGGGGCGGTTGACGAGATGGCTCTACCGGAACAGTTTCTGGAAGAGTACTATGCCAGTGTAAGCATCTGAGAATATTTTCCCAATATAGCACAAACGCACGGTGAACTACATATGGTTTGTAGCATAAATAAAATCGATTTCACTCTGATACTCTTTATACAGAAACCTAGCATTTATTTTATGGTAACTAAAACATAGCTGTATAAAAACATTGAATATATACAGTATGTCTAAATAATTGGACTGCATTACCAGCGTTTTCAGGCCAGGGTGAAATGAATAGTTCACATCAAGTCAGCTTTAAAGTATATCGGCAACCTTTTGTTACTCCAAGTGAGGGAAGTATTCGTACCGGTGGTTTTTGTCTGACCTCAACCTGCTTATCCACATTGTGCATCGCCTTACCATCCCTTGCTTTCCTCGTCCAGAAAGCCCACCATGCAGCACAGCAGCAGCTGCGGGAGGACGTCGTGGAGAACTACAACTACGAAGGCCAGGGCTCGCCGGCCGGCTCCGTGGGCTGCTGCAGTCTCCTGGGCGACGGCGACGACCTGGCCTTCCTGGACGACCTGGGACCCAAGTTTAAAACCCTGGCTGAGATCTGCCGGGGCAGCCGCCTGGAGGCTGTGGAGTCCGTGAAGGTGTCCGTCTGTCCCCCCCGGCCGTCGCCCTCCCCTAGACCCGGCCCCTCCACCCACACCCACACTCACACGGAGACTATCCGAGATAGGGAGGGGCTCAACACCGACGCCCACATCACTTCCAACTTGGCCTCTGGCTCCTCCACCCTGATCCAAGAGAGCCTGGTCACCGACAGCCGAGTGACCCAGGGATCGCACCCCGTTCCCAGGGTCCACGTCCAGGAGAACGTGGTGCTCCCCAGCCAGACGCTGCTCATCCAGCAGCCCACCATGTACTACGCTGCCACCCCAATGTACGTGATGGAATCCCAGCCTCAGGTGCTGCTGGTGGCCGGGGGAGGCCAGCAGGCGGTCGGCCAGGGCTTGGTGCAGGTAGGGGGCCTCCACGGCTCCCAGGGCATGGTGCTGGTGGAGAGGAAGGTGGGGATGGGAGGTGGAGGAGGAGTAGGCCATGTGGTTGGCGGGGGCCAGGTCATCCAGGGGTCCAGCCAGACCCAGCTGGAAACCCTGGGGCCAAGCTTCCCACACGGCAGCGTCTCCGGCTCCAGGCAGGTGACCGTGGTGCAGCAAGGCTCGACCTCGTCGGCGGCGTCCCTGGGCGGCGGGGGCTTTGGGTCAGGCTCCACGCAGGTCACCCTGCAGACCGCCCAGGGGTCCTCAGCGCAGGGCCTTGGGGTCGGAGGGCACGGGCTGGAGGTGAGAGGTCAAAGCGGAGCGTTGAGCTCCAGCTCGGTCTCCCAGTGCGGCTCAGTGGGCTCCGTGGAAGAGGACCGCTCCCTGACCCCCGTGCCCGGTTGCCATGGCAGCCACACCGTAGTGCTTCAGCATAAGAAGATATCTGTCACCGAGAGGAATGTCCAGAGCAGCGCCTTGGCATAGAGCCAGCCAACGGTTGCACGGGCGCACGTCCTCGTTGCTGTTTTTCACACTGTTTTTGTAGAAGATGTTGAGAGGGGTGATACTGTAGCCAAGCTACTTTCAAGGCCTTTTCTTTGTGGTTCACTAGATTGTGTAGGCATGCTGTTCACTTTTTTTGTCAACGTTATAGACAAACTGTTGCAATTTTAACAATTTAACAAGCTTAGTCGATTTGAGGAGAAACACTACAAAGGGATATTCATTTAAAATGCAAAAGATTAATTATTGTAAGTCCCGATTGTCCTGATTGTACAGAAAGAATAGGTTGGTTCAAATTGCTTGCATGGCTTGATTCGTTGTGTTTTCCGTTTGTTTGTTTTTTAAAGGTATTAACTTTCTCATTGAAATCCTATACATCCGAATGTATCAATGATCGCCTATTACCTTAACCCTCCTGTTATCTTCAAATTTACTTACATTGTTCGCCCTTTGGGGTCAATTTGACCCCAGTAATTAAAGCCTTCAGAAAATTACTTTAATTTAAAGTTTATTTGTCAAATACTTTGTCTATTTGTGTACTACATAAATATGCCATTAAATTAAGCATCACTCCCCCACAGCCCCCCTTATACAATGTTAAAGTTGCTGTAGGAATTGTGTGTTTTCCTCCCCAGTGTGGTTTGAACTATAAGGAGTTCTCGTCATACTGAATGCATAGTTATGTAAGGTTGGGGCCCTAAAGCATAGGGAAATATTTTAAATATTATAAAATAATTTTTTATGGTGGCTCAAATATCAGCCACAATCAGCCGAACAAATCTGCCTAAATTCTTAATTTTTCATAAATGTTTTATACAGCTAAAACAGCCTGGGGTCAAATTGACCCCGAAGAACACCGATGCGTATAACATGTGTACAGGACATTGAAAACATATTATCATGTCAATTTGATGTTTAACCAGTTGTCTCTATTATATTAGGAAAAGTCATTAAATATGAAGCAAAACAAATTATGCCAATCATTTCTTTAGGGACGTCAAACATTGAATGGGGTCAAATTGACCCCAAAGATAATAGGAGGGTTAACTCATGTATTAAGCCGTACAGTGAATTACTAAAAGCTGTCAGGAATAGTTTGCTTAGGTTTTAGAATAATAATTGAAATCCTTGCACGATTTCACTTACTTTATAAGTGCTGTAAAAAAGAAAATTTCCCCAATATGACGTTTTTGCTGGAAACGTGAATTGGAATGCTTAAGAGACGTAAGACCTAAGGATTGGCCCACAAAGCACTGATAAACGTGGCATACTTATTTTGATTGCTAATTTTGCTAGTTATGTCTTTTTTTCATCTCTACAGTACTCAACAGACTGTATTGGCTTGCATGACTATATCATTAATGAAACAACTTGCTGGCACATGTTGCGTGTCTCATTAAATTTGTAATGTATTAACATGCCTGTGTATATGTTTGGTTTTGTTATTAGGGCTGAAATACGTTTGACCTTTTTGCTCTTTACTGTTACATTCTTTCCATGGTTCTTGTCCAATTGGGCAAAAATATTTTCAAAACTTTTTTTGCTGAGAACCTCCCCTGGCTTCAAAATATCCACTAGATGTAAACTAAGTCCAAATGCGTTGTCCCATTGAAAATGAGGAAATAGTTTCCAGTGTTTTAAAAATATCAAAAAGCTGTGCGATAAATATTGACTAGAGTGGATGAGTCGGTCAGACTGGACTGAATCATAATAAGGATTGCATTCACAAAGATATGACTCATCACAGCCACATCATTCTCAGCATACTGCTGCTAGAGTTCAGTGCAAACCACTTCCTGTCACATCCAATGGGGTAAGACAGATGGGTGGGCCTATTTTCCTCGTGTGAACCGGCGTGACAATCACGGTGAACACATCAGACAGAAATGGGGCTGAGTGTGTCATAAGACGGTAGAGTGATGGCACTCGGTGCACGAGGGGGCGAGGAGGTGAAGTCCTCTGAGTGGTAATGGATGATGCTATCCGAGACCCTGCCTCGTTGAGTTACGGCTCTTAACAGGGATCCGTCTTCCTCGAATATCATTACCTGACATCCGCATGTGTCTTAATGTCAAGTGTTTTATACCTGCGATTCGTTTTGCAGGATAGTGTACTTTCATTTTAGTTTAGGGTTAATCTGATAGTTTGAAATGAGTTCCATTCCGAATGGGTTCATGTTATGATTCATTGCAACAAGGCACTTGTCTTTAGTTTTTCAATATAGTCTTGTTCATAATCTGTGGACTAGCTGAAGCATTTAACAACATATAACTTTGTTTTTAAGGCCTCTTGGCAAAGTGAACTCCAACATCATTAAAACAGCCTGTCTCAGTTCATACCAGTGTAAGAAAAGAATATGGTATTACTTTTCGTAAGTGTCTAATTTTAAGTGACAGACCATGGCTAGAGAATCAGTTCTTATGAAGGGCTACTGGGAAGATAGTCAACATGTCCTTAAATTAAAACGGCTTCTATTTGCTATACACCACTAGTTTAACCTGTGAATACCACGTCACAGAAAATAAATGGGGTGTTTTAGCACAAAACTATGAAGGTTAAGGTCAAGTAACAGACAATGCAAAAGGGAAATTTTTATAACAACTATTGGTAATGTTTTACAAAGTTTGTCTGGCAAGTATGTTTGCAGCTACGTGAATTTAAACAGAGACATCATTTGAATGGGACGGGAACTTTATTTTGAGACTCGCAACAGCATCAAATGCATTTTGAGGTCAATGTTACAAAAATCTTTCTTAAATGATTGTTTGTATTCCTTAATGGCATTGGCTCAGCACAGAGTGGAACACCAATTACTATAATACTCACATAATTGTTTTGTTTTTATATCACACTGATAAACAGAACACTTGTCATTGGCATACAGTATTAGCTTGACTATCTGCGTTTCCATTCTTCTCACAACGTCCGACAACAATTATCGATTATTTGAAGTGATTGGCTGGCGAAACATGAGGATGGGATTTTCCATGCATAACAATCAGTGGCGAGCTTCCGGGCGGACCTCTTCCTCGTCTTCCAGCTCGTCCTCCTCATACTCCCCCATCTCGTCGGCCGTGGCGTCCTGATACTGCTGGTACTCAGACACCAGGTCGTTCATGTTGCTCTCCGCCTCGGTGAACTCCATCTCGTCCATGCCCTCGCCCGTGTACCAGTGGAGGAAGGCCTTGCGTCGGAACATGGCGGTGAACTGCTCCGAGATCCTCCGGAACAGCTCCTGGATGGCCGTGCTGTTGCCGATGAAGGTGGCGGACATTTTCAGCCCCCGGGGCGGGATGTCGCACACGGCCGTCTTGACGTTGTTGGGGATCCACTCCACGAAGTAGCTGCTGTTCTTGTTCTGCACACTCAGCATCTGCTCGTCCACCTCCTTCATGGACATGCGCCCGCGGAAGATGGCCGCCACGGTGAGATAGCGCCCGTGGCGAGGGTCGCAGGCCGCCATCATGTTCTTGGCATCGAACATCTGCTGGGTCAACTCGGGCACGGAGAGGGCGCGGTACTGCTGGCTCCCCCTGCTGGTGAGCGGGGCGAAGCCCGGCATGAAGAAGTGCAGACGGGGGAAGGGCACCATGTTGACCGCCAGTTTCCTCAGGTCGGCGTTGAGCTGGCCAGGGAAGCGCAGGCAGGTGGTCACGCCGCTCATGGTGGCCGACACCAGGTGGTTGAGGTCGCCGTAGGTGGGGGTGGTCAGTTTGAGCGTGCGGAAGCAGATGTCGTAGAGGGCCTCGTTGTCGATGCTGAAGGTCTCGTCCGTGTTCTCCACCAGCTGGTGGACGGAGAGCGTGGCGTTGTAGGGCTCCACCACCGTGTCGGACACCTTGGGGGAGGGCATGACGCTGAAGGTGTTCATGATGCGGTCGGGGTACTCCTCGCGGATCTTGCTGATGAGCAGGGTGCCCATGCCCGAGCCGGTGCCCCCGCCCAGGGAGTGGGTGAGCTGGAAGCCCTGGAGGCAGTCGCAGTTCTCCGACTCCTTCCTCACCACGTCCAGGACCGAGTCCACCAGCTCGGCCCCCTCAGTGTAGTGGCCTTTAGCCCAGTTGTTACCTGCTCCACTCTGACCTGCAACAGCACACGCACACATCAGTCAGGGAGGCAACATTTGGATAACAATAAGCCAGAGAATATGTACTTTTATTATATTATTAACACATTTTATAAAGAAGATACAAAACTGCTAGAACAAATGCAGAATTTAATGCAATACATTTAGGAAAACATAATCTCGTACTACATAGATGTTTACAGTAGGCTGTCTTTCACTTTGTGCCAGGATAATGTGTCACATACTTAAGAAACCAGAGTATTTTCAAGTGGTATCTTCCGTATTGGAGTTTTACTGGAGGATACAGAAAGCCTGGTCTTAAAGCAGAGCTACAGCACCCTCCATCAGCACTGCAGTAGCTGCTTTCTGCTGAGTCACCACGCACGCTCCGTAAAGCCTGACACGACAGCAAAGCATGCACACTGCATCACCTCCCAGCCCGACACATTGCTGAGCGGCTGCAGAAATTGTCGCAGGGAGCGTGCGTCCGCACCAGGCGAAGCCCTTTCGAACCGCCCGGGGGCGCTGACTGCACATGCTGAGGCAGCCCGAAGTGGGCTGTGGCTGGGTTCTTGAGGAAGGTGGACACGCTTACCGAAGACAAAATTGTCGGGTCTGAAGAGCTGTCCGAAAGGGCCGGAGCGGACTGAGTCCATGGTGCCGGGCTCCAGGTCCACCAGGATGGCCCTGGGGACAAACTTGTTTCCTGTGGAAGGCCAGAGACAGAGGTGTCAGGGGGGGAAGGGTACACTGGGTGGGGGTGGGGGGGTTAGGTGTGCTGCTGGCTAAGGGAGGGTAATCTGGAGGACAGTAACAGCTGTGAACAGTGTATTGCTTGATCAGTGTTGCTTAACAGCCGGCAGGATTTTCAAAATGGACAAGGAAGTACCCGCCATCTTACTAACCAAATAGACTTTTACAGCATGTATGACAAGCAAAATAGACAATATGGCCCCTTTTATGACCATAATATCTCTCTCTCTCTCTCGCTCTCTCTCTCACACACACACACACACACACACACACAGACATTCATTTTCTCTGTCTCTCCCGCTCTCTCCCTCGCTGTCCATTACTCTCATCACAAAAACTGCAGCAGTGTGCTGCCTAAACAGACTGGTTGATGGCAAAAAAAAAGTGCTGTGCCGAGCGGAATCCAGCTGAACAGCGCAGTGTCATCTCCCGAAAGGCATAACCATTTCTCTCTCCACAGAGCTGCCATAGCTGCCCCTTCACATATGCTGCATCTGTGCACCAACCCATCAACAGTGACCCACTGTTGGCACACTCTCCATTTACACCTCACAACAAGGACACACAAGATCAATAAAGGCTGCCATTTTGCAGACTGGACATATAACAGGGCATGGATATAGTGTGGCATTGTCCCGTGTGGGACTACGTAGGCTTTTCTTGTGATGAGAGAGTTTGAGTTCTGCTGACTGGCAGAGCGAGAACGTGGAAGAGACTACTCAGTGTAGCTTAGACAGGACCCGGGAGATGTGGGACGTATTCAGGACGACCTTCGAGATTTCTGCGCAGCCAGTAAAAAAAACACACATCAGCGGAGAGAGAGAGAGAGAGAGAGAGAGAGAGACAGAGAGCGAGAGAGAGCGAGAGAGAGACATAGAGAAGGCTGGATTTAGCAGGTCCCACTGTGTCCTGGTTTCCCCTAGACTGTTAGCCAGACCTACTTTCCCCTGACAGATAGATTAGAGCGTGACCTGCTGCTGCGATTCAAAATGAGGTCCGCAGTTGCATAGGGGAGAAGATGTACTAAAGCCTGTAGGAGAAGTGGACAGACGCAGACACACTCCTTGCATGTAAAACCGATTTGGGATGTGATAGGGGGCAAAGTATATTCACTTACCGGATGCTTCATTGTAATAGACGTTTATCCTTTCCAGTTGCAGGTCACTGTCACCTTGGTAGCTGCCGGTTGGGTCGATGCCATGTTCATCACTTATCACCTCCCAGAACTAGTTGGAAATAATTTATAACTTTCACGACATGATCGAGGCATGTAGGCTAACGTGCCACTCCTAAACAGCTGGAATAAAACATGGTTTGTTGACGAGGCCTTCTCATTACTGCGCATTTATTTGGTGACCAAATGACAAGCAGCAGCCGCGACATCACTGCAGTAGTCTTTAGCCATCCGTCAGAGTCCGATATAACCCCACCCAGCCATCGAAACAGGGCAGAGGATAAATAGTTTATTTATATCACCGCTAAAATACACAAACGTTTACATGAACACTGGAATATGAGCGATCCAAAAGTAAAAAATGTGCGAATGCATATGCCCAAGATATTAAATATTATTAACACGTGGCATGCATGTAATAAACTCTTGAACAGTAGCATTATATTTCAGAGTTTTTCATTTTGCACAATAATTGTATACAGGAGAGAAAACATTACCTTTGCCCCGATCTGATTTCCACATTGGCCAGCCTGAATATGAACAATCTCCCTCATGATGCTATTCGGATGCAAGCAGACAGCCTTTTGTCTCAACTTCAGCTGCGAAGCTGTGTCCAGTCTTCAACCTCTCTGTGCAACCGCAGAATTTCTCGCTCTCAGCACTTCTACATTCCTGGGGCAAGCGTTAAGCGTGCTAGAAGCATTTTTGATGCTGATTGGGTGATGTCACACTTGCGCTGTTTCCCAATATACCGAGCAGCCAATGAAAGTTCTCCAGTTTGATGCAGTGGACCGGCAGATGCTAAATCACCTATCCCTGACATCACCGTGCAAGATGTGGCTTTGTTGCACACTTTAAATTTGACTTATGGTTTGTTCCCCTAGTCCTATCTTCTTATTGCAGTGAATACCAGATATTCTTTAGTGTGCGGCCCTTTCAGACTATATTCAATTGCTTCAACGCCTTGACACTCAAGTTTCCCAATGTATTATCGGTATAACTGCTCTCTCCAAACTATTTATTTTATTTGCCTAACAGGTGGCTGTTACAGTTTAAATGTATATTATCATGCAAATATTTGAAGCGAATTATTTAGTTGCTACAACAATATAGTACCATTCATAATCATTTTGAAATAAGCCAAATCATTTGAAATGGTAGGTCAGTGGTGAAAAACAAAACAAATCAATGATCCAAGAGTGCATCAAAAGTCAATAAATAGTGAAGTTTATTAAAACCACACATATGGCTTATGTACAGTGCATTATTCATGTTAAACCATGAGACAACAAAATGGGAAATGACAAATTGGTACAGTCGGTGGGGTTTACATTCAGGCGCATCTCTCATCAACAGAGACCCATGGCAGGAGGATCTTTGCACAACCTCCCATACGTTTTTTTGTTTGCAGTGGGGACTTGTGGAAAATACTTTTCGCTAGAACGCTTGGAAATGGTCGTCGAGCCACTTTACAATGATGTAGCACGCCGCTTGCAGCTATGTTGAAATGATTTCTTCAGTTCGGAATTGATTTGTGTTGTATTGCTTTCTTTTTTCGACCCCTCTCCGCCAGGTAGTCGACACATTTGCTGTTACTGAAGTTGCAACATAGAAATCTGAGGAAACGATGGCGGTTACGTATGCGTTGTTTCACGTTGCACTGATATCAAAGCACCTTTAAGTTCTATGCATAGGCCAGCCCAAAGAGTTGAGCATTGCATACGAAGGAAAGGATTTTCTAAGTAATGTCTCGCTACCAACCAATGGCGTGTTTAACCCTTAAATAACCTGCATGTTTACAGCTGAATGTACCAGATGAGTGAACAGTGGGGGTGTCCAAGGTCCCCCTCTCTCCTCTGAGGGGAACAGTAACTATTCTGGTAATAGACGTTGTGCTTTGAGGCATGGCATGTACTACATCAAAGGTTCACACATGAAAAAGGGGGGGGGTTGTTTCACCTTTCCGCGTGCTGAACTCGTGTGGTATATTCCTCTGCTTTTATGTCGGCCTGATTTACACACAGCGAGCCCCACGAAACAGCCCAGAGCAAATAAGACAGCTTGATCATCAGACGCCGTGCCATGGATATGACAGCGCCCATTACAACTTGGAAACAGTTCACAGAAGAAAGTACCTGGTTTTATACAACCATTAACTGTGCGTCAGGAAATACGGAAAAAAAAATCTCCCCCATTTAAATGACTAGACGACCCACAGCTGCATCTGCAGGAGCACCACCATCCACGCCATGATGTGTTGGAACAGTGACCTATACACAATCATAGACTCAATAGATTCCTTCATGCACATGAGGTGTTAACCACCATCAGTTGATCAAGTATATACTGTCGCTACCATTGTCAAGTTAGTAACTTAGTCAAACATCATTGGACGTGGGTCTTTGTCCGGAGGAATCCCCTCATATCTGTTACATGTTTGGGATATAATCATCAGAGACATTTTCCCCGAGTAACCAACAACAAATAGTTCACGTATGGATAGATGACATTGAAAAACATTTACTCAATGTTAAAAGATGTTAAATTCTGTGAGTGAAATAAAGGAATGCGTTTCAAAATGCAATGTTCACAAATGTAAAGTCTATTGCAGTCTTTGAAGGGGAAATTAGTTCGATGTATATGTACAATATACACACAAAAACCTAACTTCACGTTGTCACATGATTTGAGAACAAAACAAAGAAGATGGGCAAAGGAATTCTCGTGTTCATGAGAGAAAATAGCTTTGTGTCTTTTCAGGGTTCTGGCTATTTTGAAGTTTGAACATCAGTTTGTTTTGTTGACAACTTCACATTATTGTTTACATGCATTGTCCCCATTGCCAAGGATAAGGTGCCATGTAACATTCACACAGATCATGTAACAGTGCCTTAGTTTTAGTTATTTTTTTACAATCATGAGGGCACAAACGAGAAACTATCATTAAAAGTCGTTTCTTTTTTTTTTGCAATCAAGCTCGACACCAGTAGCACAACAACATTGCGTCTGCGACTGACTTAGGATAGCACATTTACAAAAAACACTTGCATACAAGACATTTAATTGAAGGACTACTGGAAAGGTTGGAATAATAAAAAAAATATGTCGCTTTCGGATCACCTCAAATCTAGGATGTCCTGACCAGGGTTCAAATATCGTGGCGACAGTACCTTGATTAGATCTGTCACTCTAAATGTGCTATGCCAGTATTGCGCAATAGTCCGTTGGACTAGGCCTGATCGGAATCCCTCTCATACAAAGACACACCTTGAAGAGACTGCAGATTTCAAGTTTTACAACTCCGCTTCCTCCTCACTTTTTAATACTGCAATGTATATTTTGGGGGGGATTTGCACTGCATTTATATTCTATTTGGACAGAACAGCTTTTGGTTTTAACTTTAAAAAAAATATTCTATTCGCAGTGCTCCGTTCATTGATGTCCAGCTCATGAGAGGCCTTAAATATTAACATTTTCTTTTTTTTCATTCTGTTTTTGTTCTATCCAACTAAGTGGACCTCTATGTCAAATGTTTCATTTAAGTTTTTTTTTGTATTTTTTTTTTTAAGATATGGCCCTTCCAACCAAACTGCGTTGAGCAACAGTGGGTGCTTGGCCTTAACATTTTTGAAATAAAAAGAACACAGAGATTCGCACAGGCTGGTGAAGTCCGTTGATGTTCAGTGGAGGGGATAGGGGAGTGTCACGGGACACCCCCGAGCGATGTCACACCAGCACGTCACACAGGGGTTGCAATCTCCTTGAAGCAAGCATCGACCGAGCAGGTCAGCGAGTCATCCCTAAGTCACGTGAAATGAGCCACTTCCTGCAGCCGGAGGATTGGGGGGGGGGGGGGGGGTTCTCTGCTGAAGCCTCTTCCTTTAAACAAGGTCCGGGAGCTTGAATCATAACGAGGTCACTCTGTTGACAGTGCCGTTTTCTGAAATGGTACAGTCAGTGATAGGGAGAATCCCAAAGTCTATAGGAGACGAGTTGGTGCAGTCCATTGTGGTGACGGGTGCCTCTGGGGCTGCAGTGTCTGCTAGGGAGGCCGGTGCCGAGACTAAGACGAGTGGAGCAACTGAGTCCAATGAGGGGTGAACAATGTCTGTAACAGGGAGAATGGTAGAGTCCAAACTAGGGGTATGAACAATGTCTGTGACAGGGAGAATGGTAGAGTCCAAACTAGGGGTATGAACAATGTCTGTGACAGGGAGAATGGTAGAGTCCACACTAGGGGTGCAAACAATGTCTGTGACAGGGAGAATGGTAGAGTCTAGACTAGGGGTGTGAACAATGTCTGTGACAGGCAGAATGGTAGAGTCCAGAGTAGGGGTGTGAATGTCTATGACACTTGGAGCGGGAGGGCTCATCATGGGTGAATGACCTGAATCAATGGGTGGTGGAGGGGGAGCATCTGAACCAGAGGGAACAGTTGCTGGGACATTGAAGGGAGCGGTCTCCTCCACACCGGCGGATGTAGAGTCACCCTCTGGCACGTGCACAGAGTCTATGACAGGGGGAATGGTATGCTCCAACATGGGGGGAGGAGCTGAATGGATGGAAGGGCACTCTTCCAACGAGTCTAAAAATAGGGGAGGGAGGGAGTCTGAGATGACGGGGGGAGGAGGGGAAGTGGAAGGGGGAGCTGCGTTGTCGGGGAGGGGAGACGATAAGGGAACGGGGACGGGAGGCGGATGGTCAATGACAGGGGGAGGGGATGAGCAAGGCTGGGCGAGGCTGGCCTCTAGCGGGGCTCGAGCGGTTGAAACCAAAACAGGGGCCGGACTAGCGGAGTCAAGCGGAGGCGGACTGGTCGAGTCCCCAGCAGAGGAGAAGGAGAGCGCGTCATCGACCAGGGGAGCGGGAGAGTCTAACGTGGAGGCGGGCGGGGGTTCAACCAGAGGAGCGGCGCACACCACGACGGGGACAGGGGGGGGTTCAGAGACAGGCGGGCGAAGAGAGTCTAACGGGGGTCTGGGGTGGGCACCTATGAGGAGGGGACTCCCCGAGCCCGGGGTCAGAGAGGGGCCCAAGCTGTCAGTCAGGGGGGCGGGCGGGTCTGTGGACGGCTCCATGGAACCCATGAGCGGCACGGTGGACTCTTCGGCGGGGCCCAGCAGGGGGTCGGAGGCGGAAGGGGCCCGGCGCAGCGGCGTGGAGGAGAGGAGGCACTCGCTGCCGGCCAGCGTGAGGCGCTCCCGGTCCCGGGCCGAGCGACCGTTGGGACCCTGGAGCTCCGCCTTGGCGGCCGGGAGGACCTCCAGCGGGATGGAGATGTCGAGGGCCGACGGCACGGTGAGGTCCACGGCCGAGGACGCTGTGGACTCCGCGGCGGCGGCAGTGGCGGGCGCCACCTCCAACAGCGGCGAGTCTCGCCCTCCGTCCGCCTGGCCCAGCAGGTGGCGCTGCTCGCCGGGCTTGCGCGGAGGGATGATGGGCTGGCGGGTGTAGCACTCGCCCTCGGCCAGCGTCTCGGGCAGCGGCTGGTAGCGCGTCTCGGGCAGCAGCAGGATGCAGATGATGCAGATGAGCGTGCAGCAGGCGAAAATGACGTGGTGGAGGAAGTAGCCCTTCTGGTTGTGGAGCTCCATGATGGGGGCCGTCAGCATGCCGAAGCCCGCGCTGGCCAGCACCAGGCCCAGGCCACCGCCCCTACGGACCAGAAGAGGAGGGTGTTACCAGGGCATCACAATGTCACCTTGGTTGTTAGGTTTCAGTATCTAATGTTACGAGACAAAGACTATCATACATTTGTGTGATTCCTTAGTGTCTACGAAGCACATTTAAAAATGTCTGAACAATAATAAAAAATATTTTATATTTTTTATTAATTATTCTAGGGTGCCTCTTTCTTCCCTTTCAACTCACACGCCGTTTTCAGTGGTGAACGCGAGTTTACGCCCATTGCTCATTAACATTCATTATCTGAGTTATGTTATTGGCTAGGGGTAGAACCATTCAGCTGTTGTCATAGCATGCCGGAGTAGTTCGACCTTACAATACCCTAGCTTGAATCCGTGATTGGTCAATTGATTGATTTTCATGTTCTACATCACAAGAGGCTTCGATTCAGAACAACTTGTAAAAAAAGGGTAGATGTGTTGTCAGAGTTGACCTACAGAAAATGCACAAGGCACAGATTTCACTTCACATGTTGTTGGTACAATCCCTCTGAGTTATAAAACATTGCTAGCCAAATAAATATTCCAAATCTGACATTATGGTCCCTTTATTACTCAATTTTATTTGAATCTATTATGAATAATGACATAATCTAGCCAAATATTATTACATGTCTATGCAGGCCCAAAGGCATCTTTCTACGGGAGCTAGCGACTAATGTAGAAATTGTCATTGTTGTTTTTTGAGCTAGCAGTAGAGAGTGCTGCAGGCCTACCCGACCCCCTTCCCACACGGCAGCGCTGCTCCTTCGCCTGCAGACACCAGGGGGAGCTCTAGAGCCCCTCTGTCAGCAGTGCACCACATCTTACATAACCCAGGATAATACAAACCCGATGCTTTGTCGTACATGCTCTGACGAGGCGGCTCGTTTCCAGAGCACGCGACTACGCTATTACACACTGACACCGCTATGCGGGCGAGGCAGGGTGTTTTTGAGAGGGTTCACTTGCACACATGGCCCTAAGTTAATGGAAGGGGGGGAGGTGAGCTACCTCAGTGACCCCTATTATCGTTCTGGTAATATCCCTTCAGGTCCGCTCAACCTTGAGTCAAAGGACCTCCAAATTGAGGGCGTCGAGCATGCGGCACTAAAACAGTGCGAGTCTTTAAACGCGTAACAAAAAACAGGACAACGGAATAATGAGAAAGGGCTGTTCGAAAAACATTATTCCACATAAACACTTTGTGATGAAATTATAATTTATTTTCGAACTGTGTGACTATAGTTTCCACCTATTTCCCAACATTCACCCTCCTCTCCGTAACGCATCGCCACGGCCCCCGTTCCCCTGGTGGTGCGGTCCCGGTGCGGGGGCGGGCCTCACCTGATGACGGTGGGGGTGATCTCTGCGCAGAAGAAGATGCTCAGGTTGCTGACGGCGTGGGAGGAGAACATGCCGATGATGGAGAAGGCGATGGAGAAGTTCCTATTCAGCGTATCCGACCGTTCTGCAGAGGCGGCGAAACACACACACACACACACACACACACACACGTCAACCTTCGCATGTGATGAAGAGGCTACGAGAATATCCAGCGCAAAACATTTGGTCATACATCAAAAAAGGAAGAAACACGAGATGAGCGGAGTGTAAAAAATAACTGAGTCGACAAGTCTGGTGAAGCCCCCACTCTAAACAACCCGCAGGTGCAACGGCCATTTCGGATAATTACAGAACATACCCGAGGGACATTTCACAGTGCAACACTTGAGCCTTGTTCTGGTTAAAGGGTCATCATGGTGCTTTAAACTGATCAGTTACATCCCCCCCCCCCAACACACACACACACACACACACACACACACACACCCACCCCCGGGATTAGCACGGTCTCATCCTCACAGCCGGCATGTCGGAACAAACAACGTCTGGACCGTCCCCCCGGCCAAATGAGACATGTTTAAGGTGCCCTAACAGAGGATCAGGACGCCGGGCGGGTCTGTGGTCAGTTTTGCCGGGGCTCTAATGGCTAATCCCTCTGTCTGGGGCTGTCCGGGAGGGCTCAGTTCCCAGCCAGGGGGAGGATTAGGGAGGACAGTGGGGTGGGGGTGGGGGGGGTGGGCAGATAAGCAGAGGCCAGGGTCAACGCAGGGAAGTTTCTAGAACAGAGGGGTTCATTATGTACGCTACAAAGGAGAGGAAATGAAAGGAGGAGGTCCATTACACCTGGGAGATGTGTGTGTGTGTGTGTGTGTGTGTGTGTGTGTGCTGAGGACCACTTTGATTTTCCGTAAAACATTGGCTAAAAATGCAGTTTCAATCACTTGAAAAGCAGTCAACTGATTTTTAGCCCTTTGTGGATTTCCCCAAATATTTGACATGGAGCCATGTTTAACCATGATATGAACGCCATGATCTGCATCTACGGACGATCAATTGGTTCTCCGAATACAGCCTAAAGCCCCATATGTGAAGCTCGGAGCGGTCTCCCCCCGGGGGGCATACATTTCAAAACCGGTCATACTGTACCTATATTCAGCTGGACGCTGTACTTCCCGATCACTAGAGGAGAGAGGAGAAAAAGGAAACGTGTGTTAGCACAAAGAGCTCACCACTCGACCACCAAAACAGTTAAAATCCAACACACGCACACAGAGGGACTGAACAAGTGGAACCTGCAGGGATAAGAGGACAACCTCTGGAATATGTAACGTTACGAAAGGGCTGATACTGACACACGCTGTCTGTGCTAGCCAGCTGGCCCGCTTCACAAGGACACGAAAACAAGTCCGGGCATGACCTTGATGTGCTACCATTCCTCAAGCTAAACACTCATCTAGCTTACTTTTATTTTATGAATGGGGGGGTGTATTTCAAAGTTAGGCTCTGACAATGTTAAATTCCGTTGCTACACAACAAGAACAATCCACTTAAGTCTCTTATGACCATAATAAAAAGCAAACAATGAAAATGCTCGAATATATTTATGACTGGTACTTTCCAAAGCTCTACACATGGGCCTTTGATCCACTAGCTAACATTACGGGGCCACGCTCATGTTAACCATTGCACTAAAAGTTCATCAAACTAGCGAAGGTGCAGTCCGACCCCAGGCTAGCGTGAAGGTGGTGATCTCCCGAGGGGACATTGGACTGGGAGAGAAGCAGGCCATATAAAAAAGCCGGCTGTAATCTGCGGCGGACAGATAGCGAGCGCTACCGCTACCCCTCCCCCAGGAGCAGCAGAGGACACGGAGAAACCGACCCAGAGATAACGGAGGTCAAACCAACACGCTGGCTCCTACCACGCAATACGCCACGCACCACAACACTCAACGCCCCCCCCCCCCCCCCCCAACCCCCCCCCCCCCCTCCCTAAGTTTAACAAAAACAAAGCAGCCTCTTTCTGTGGAAGCGGCACTCACGGTTGAGCAGGCCCAGCTGCAGCAGCGAGGCCAGTGCCGTGATGATCATGAACATGAGCAGCCCCCCCCGCCGGCCCATCAGGCCCACGGCCGGGCACAGCGCCATGCACGACGCCACGGCGATGCCCGCCATGGTGTAGTAGTCGGCGTAGAAGTTGTGGAACATGGTGGTCTCGTGGGCCTCGTGGTCCATCATGCTCCGGGCGAAGCAGTGGTGGATCCCGTAGCCCGTCAGCCTGCCCGGGAAAAGGGGGACGGAGGGGAGGAAAGGTTAGGTTTGGGAATGCTCCGGGAAAACAGGATAAAGGGATGGAGGTAGCAGGGGCAGATTCATTACAGGAAGGGGATGGGGAGGACCGGACTGGATAAAGGGAGAGACCTGAAGAGACACGCGGAATCGAGAAGATAAAAGAGAGACTTAGAGAGAAAGAGAGAGGGAGAGAGAGAGAGAGAGAGAGAGAGACCCTTAACCAGCCCTTTATTATCACATTAGCATTTCACAGCACTTCAGTAAGTCATAAATAGAATAAAAACAGGAAATGCATTGTAGTCATCACACCAAAAGCCATAACAATCCTCACACACACAAAACCAGCGACTCCCGATACATAATACATCTCCAACTCCCCAAATACCCACAAACTCCTCCAGATCCAAAACCATTTTATAGTATGCAAATTCAAGACAGCGAGAGAGAGAGAGAGAGAGAGAGAGAAAGAGAGAGAGAGAGAGAGAGAGAGAGAGAGAGAGAGAGATAGAGAGAGAGAGAGAGAGAGAGAGAGAGAGAGAGAGAGAGAGAGGAAAAGGCTGAGGGGGGGAGCATGGACGTCATGAGGAGGTGGACAGGGGAACAGTGGAGAGTGATGTGATGATTGAAAACAAAGTCTATGTTCATCTCATCTCACAAATCCATGCGCACGCACGCACACACACACACACACACACACACACACACACACAGACAGACAGGCAGACTGACACGCACTCGTACACCCTCTTACTCTTGGCTGGCTGCAGTTCCATAAGGACACAGCTCATGTAAAATTCATGGCGTGTTGGGCAGTCAGGGACAGTGTGCAGCGAGGCAGCCAGATTTGTGTCTCTCTCTCTCTCTCTCTCTCTCTCTCTCTCTCTCTCTCTCTCTCTCTCTCTCTCTCTCTCTCTCTCTCTCTCTCTCTCTCTCTCTCTCTCTCTCTCTCTCTCTCTCTCTCTCTCTCTCTCTCTCTCTCTCTCTCTCTCTCTCTCTCTCTCTCTCTCTCTCTCTCTCTCTCTGACCAGCAGACACACATGGACGGAGGGTTGCTGAGAAAAGTGCAGAGGGCTGATAATCAATAGTGCATTGAGTTGCTGGGTCAATAGCGCCATCCTAACTGCACAGGAGAGGCGTCTGGCAGGCACACAGGTAGGCAGGCATGCAGGCAGGCAGTCAGGCAGGCAGGCAGGCAGGCGCACAGTCAGGCAGGCTTTCGTGGGTGAGTGTGTGAAACCCACAGCCACACACACACATGATAGCCTGTTCTATGGAACCTGAAAACTGATAGGGTGTGTATGCAAATGCAAGTGTGCCACCACGCAAGGTACAAGCCCCCGACTGGACGGTGGGACGGAGACGGAGCGGCGACACTTACGAGTTGACACAGAGCACGACGATGTTCTTCCACAGGTTCCTGGTGCGCACCATCTTCACGATGCAGGTCCTCTTGGATTTATTGTGGAGATTCCTCTGCAGCTCTGACAGGGAAAAGACACACACTCCATGTTACAAACCAGTGGTGGGACCAGAGGGGAGAGTGTTGCTTAGTGTGTGTGTGTGTGTGTGTGTGTGTGTGTGTGTGTGTGCGTGCGTGCGTTCCCAACATGGAGGTGACTAATCAGCCATGACTCTACCATCAGGTCATGTCCAAGGTCTGAAAAAGGTATCGATGGGCGAGGAGTGGAGAGGAAGAAGAAAAACAAAGTAGAGATGCTCCCGCGAGGGGGGGGGGGGGGGTTGGGAGAGATATGATGTGAGACATCACGGCTGGCTGGATGTTGGTTGCTACGAAAACAAGCCTCCCATGTCAACGCACAGAGGCACATGCCGGAGGTTTTCCCCATGCAGGGGAAGTTTACATGCTTTGGGTTTACATGGGTTTGTCAGGCTGTACTCTGGTGAAGGTCTGCTGGCCTCTAGCAACACACCTCAGAGAACGGGCTAGCTCCCTTTCAGAACACCGTTACACGGGGGTTTCGACACACACACACACACACACACACACACACACACACACACACCTGCACATGCAGCTGCCTACAGCCTTGGTTACAGTGGGAGACTCGGGGACTAGCCGAAATGGTGCCAAGACTAATGAGGGCCCAGGACAATGCACTATTCCCCCTTCAGTCGCTGCCTCAGCACACACTCACTTAAAACACCCAAAATAGACTCGGCCCAAAGTCGATATTTCATTAGGAGGACACCCTATTTCCCAATTCCATGATTTTCTTACGGTGTCCTGGTTTGAAAGTGGATTGTTGTGCCAAAAAGTAAAGACTAACTGCACACTCATCTTCAATGGGAACAGTTGGAACGCATACGCCACATGTTATCACAGACCTCGCCTAAGAGCATGGTTTTCATTTTCGGCCTGGGCTCCAGGACTCAGCCAGGGCCTCCGGCAGTACCCTGCCCCCTCTAACCTGCTAGGGGCCCTGGGTCAAACTAATTGACCTGTCCCCTCCCCTCCATCTGCTGGCTGTCTGCGGTCTGTGGTCTGTGTCTCATCTCTCTGCTAAGGGTACTCCCAACGTTAATGAAGGCCCCAGAGGGCCCCGGTGTAGTTTTACCGGGAGCCCTCGGGGGAGCCTGGTAACTATGGTTACCACAGCAGAGGAAGTAGAAGTCAATATGTCGAGTCAAATCTATGGACAGCCCGTGGCTCCAACACAGCAGCAACACACACGACATGCCTCTTTAGGACAACATTGTACAAGCCACTGCAATATAGAACCTAGCCTCTGCAGTATATAACCTAGCCACTGCAGTGTAGAAAACAGCCACTGCAGTGTAGTACCTAGCCACTGCAGTATATAACCTAGCCACTGCAGTGTAGAACCTAGCCACTGCAGTGTAGAACCTAGCCACTGCAGTATAGAACCTAGCCACTGCAGTGTAGAACCTAGCCACTGCAGTATAGAACCTAGCCACTGCAGTAAATAACATATCCACTGCAGTGTAGAACCTAACCCACTGCAGTATAGAACCTAGCACTGTAGTATTGAACCTAGCCACTGCAGTATATAACCTAGCCACTGCAACCTAGCCACTGCAGTGTAGAGCCACTGCAGTGTAGCCACTGCAGTATAGAACCTAGCCACTGTAGTATTGAACCTAGCCACTGCAGTATAGAACCTATCCACTGCAGTATAGAACATAGCCACTGCAGTATAGACACTGCAGTATAGAACCTAGCCACTGCAGTATAGAACCTAGCCACTGTAGTATTGAACCTAGCCACTGCAGTATAGAACCTATCCACTGCAGTATAGAACATAGCCACTGCAGTATAGAACCTAGCCACTGTAGTATTGAACCTAGCCACTGCAGTATAGAACCTATCCACTGCAGTAAATAACATATCCACTGCAGTGTAGAACCTAGCCACTGCAGTGTAGAACCTAGCCACTGCAGTATAGAACCTAGCCACTGCAGTATAGAACCTAGCCACTGTAGTATTGAACCTAGCCACTGCAGTATAGAACCTATCCACTGCAGTATAGAACATAGCCACTGCAGTATAGAACCTAGACACTGCAGTATAGAACCTAGCCACTGCAGTATAGAACCTAGCCACTGTAGTATTGAACCTAGCCACTGCAGTATAGAACCTATCCACTGCAGTAAATAACATAGCCACTGTAGTATTGAACCTATCCACTGCAGTATAGAACATAGCCACTGTAGTTCAGAACATAGCCACTAATGAAACACGTTTCCAAACAGTCTTGGATCTTGTTTTAATGGATGTCGAAACAAAACGCAGGGTTTCATACTGCAGCTAAAGCCCACTGATGGACTTTGAAACATTGGTCGACTGGATTACAGCTGCTGATCACGTGTGTGTTTGTCAACAGGGGCTGTGCTTATCTGTGTGAGAGGAGGGGAGGTGTGTTAGTGCAGTGTCAGTGTTTATGTAAGGTGTGGTGCGTTGTGGTGAATGTGCATGCGTGTGTGCGTGTGTGCGTGTGTGCGTGTGTGCGTGTGTGCGTGTGTGTGTGTGTGTGTGCGAGCGTACCTAAGAGGATTTGGTCAGGGTCCAGCTCGGTGTTGACCTGGTTCTTTTTGGCAATGCGCCCCATCATCACCTTGGAGCGGCAGAACTGCTGCGTAGCCAAAAGCCACCTCAACGACTCGGGGAAAATCCTGTCAAAGCACACACACACACACACACACACACACACACACACACACACACACACACACACACACACACACACACACACACACACACACACACACACACACACACACACACACACACACACACACACACAAGCACAGACAAAGACACAATTACCTCCCTGACAATAAAAGATGAAAGGCAAATGAAACGATTCTCACTTTCACTCATTGCAGACGCTAATGGGGAAGGGGCCGACTCAAATCTCCGCGGACGGCGCGGAAATCCCTCGCTCACAACCAAAAACAAGATCAGCCTTTTCTTCTTCTTCCCTACCACTGAGGCCTGCTCCGCGACGCCATTGTTCGATCGCAGGCTAGAGCGTCGACTTGACTCATGAAACCGACAGCCTTTGGTTCGGGTGAGCCGCGGCGGCCATGACGGCCCCAGTCATTCCCCCCCATGGCGGATCTAAATCTCCCAGTTTCCAGCGGTTGGCAGCCTGCCACGGGCGACGGCGCCGGGGCTGCCCTGTGCTGCGTGTCAGGGCACCAGCCGGGTGAATGGAGGTTAATGAAGGAGTATTTATTGCTTGGGCTTTATCGGGGCGAAACGTTAGAGGTCGGCCAGGACAGATTAATGAGGAAATATCAAGCCCATTACGGAGGGAGAAGACGGGGTGGAAAACGCCCTTGGGAGGGAGGAATATCTCCTTGTTGGAGCGCGGTACATCAGAGACAAAACACTGCCATAACCCTGAAGGAGGAAGTGAAAAGGACGGTCGTTTGGTGGGGCGGGGGGGATACGATGCCATCCCACCTCATCGGTCCTCGGCCCTAAACCAACACAGGGTTTAGTTTCAACCCCCTTTCCTAGTCCCGTGTCTAATTCGGAGGGAGGGAACTGCTTCGGAATCGCATTGCGGCGGAGAGCAGGACCAAATGGCACAGCAACGCGCCAGCCCGTTAACCCCTTGGTTTCCCCCGACGACGACGTAGGCGGAAAAGGGATGGCCGTGGAGACCGTGTGACGAATGGTGGACAGCTCACGTTACCCGCCACCCCCCCCCTCCCCCCACTGCCAGCGCACACTGCCCAGCCCCGTCAAGTCCCACTAACAGGCTCCCATGTTCACACCCCGCACACACCACAACGAGCCAGGGCCTGGTCCTTACCAAATGTAGGAGAGCATGAGCAGCAGAGGGCAGACGATGGCGGCCTGCAGGACCTGCCAGTCGCGGCACAGGTAGGCCATGCCCGGCATCAGGAGCTGGCCGCCCAGCACCACAAAGTTGGCCACCATGGTCATGGAGAAGCGCCAGCCCGGCAAGCACAGCTCGATCCCTGGGGGGAGAGAGAGAGATGGGGAGGGAGGGAGACAGAGAGAAAGAGAGAGAGGGGGGAGTCAGTTATGTTTCTGATATGCAGTAGATACAGTTGTAACAGCAGAATAAATACTCTTCCAATTTTGGAAATAAAAAAACTGACCGAATTACAGATTATTAAAAAATATGTATTTTTTATAATTACAACTGATGTGAGTTGCCCCCCTGAACTAGCCCTCCCCAACGTGTCACCTTATCGGTGTGACGTCAGGCAGCAAACATGCCACGACTATTGCGCCTCCACACCATTGTTGCACAACCGACACAAACACACGCACGCACTTTCCATCTCACTGTGAAGGCAGGGGGACACGCCCGAACAAGCGCCGCAACCCGACGACGGCTACATGCCTCCGGAATGACGGCACGCGGGAGCGGGAGCACGGACGCGCCACAACAGGGCCGCCCTACCGACGAGAGGCTGCCACTTATGGACGACCCCACCGTTCGAGAAGAACAGTTTCGGCAATGGCGTTCAAACGCGAGAGGGAGAGAACATTCGGTCAGCCTGTCCTTTACGTATGCACGGCGTGCGCTCCGACGACACGTGACGCTCCTCCTCGCCAAATCACGGACACACACCAGGCATTCAGCGTGGGCTCAGACCGTGGCACTGAACCAGGAAGACAAAGAGAGACCCAGAACAGGAGAGAGAGAGAGAGAGAGAGAGAGAGAGAAAGAGAGAGAGAGAGAAAGGAAGAGAGAGAGAAAGAGAGAGAGAGAGAAAGAAAGAAAGAAAGAAAGAAAGAAAGAAAGAAAGAAAGAAAGAGCGAAAGAAAGAAAGAAAGAAAAGAGAGAGAGAGAAAGTGTGAAACCTCCTTGTATTCCTCCTCCCTCTCGTCCCCATTAGCATGCCGACCACGCCGCCCATGCCGACCACGCCGGGGAGAGGGGGGGGGCCTTGGTAAGGAGTCGGGAACGCAGGGTGTGAAGCGGAGCAGTGACACTTCCTCTACCGACCGGGGGCTCTGTGAGTAAAGTGGCCATACACACAC
>JAPMUY010002817.1:130000-185000 GCA_026901105.3 Galaxias olidus
CGTCTTCAGCAAATACTAAGTTGGAGGGCCTCTTAGATACATTTTATCTAGGGCCACAGGGAAGTCAGGGCCGGCGCTGCCACCCCCTCCCCCTCTCATCTAATTTCTTCCTGCTATCTCCCAGCCACAGGCTTAACTGCCCCCCGTCCTGGCTCACTGTGGAGAGAGGTTGGTGGTGAGGGGGGAGAAGGCCGGGGCCAGGGCTGCCGTCCTGGGGGAGCCATAGCCCAGCGCTGGCCAAATGAAAAGCTCTTCTCTGGAGCCAGCCAGCCAGCTCAGCTCAGCTCAGACCTGGCCAGTGTGTCTGCGTGTCAGCACGGCTGATGGAGAGATATCCTTCAAAGGGCCCTGTGGAGGCGGACCGCTTTAAAGTGACAGCGGGCGAGCCAGCCAGGCAGAGAAGCAGAGAGGCAGCCAGGCAGCGAGGCAGGCTGTGGATCTGGCAGGACGGAGCACAAACAGATCCTTGACACGGAGGCAGAGGAGGCTGGATCGCACGCGACACCCACATGCCCAAAACGCAAACGTATACCCAGACAATATGAATTATTTACACACACGCACGCAGGCACGCACGCACGCACGCACACACACACAGTTGACGATTAGTGTACTTGACACACACACACACACACACACACAGTCACAGTCGACGATGCGTGTACTTAACACACACACACACACACACACACACACACACACACACAGACACATACTCGTCTGTGTCTTTGATCTCCCCTGTCCTGTCTCTCCGTATAGCAGGGAGGTGAACGCCTGAGGGAACCATGGGAGCCGTGAGAACACTGCTCATTAAAGCGGACCGGGAGAGGGAAGGACAGGTCCGGCCCGGCCCGGATCGGCTTAGCTCCGCAGCAGGAAGGGAGCGAGAGCAGCTCCAAATCCTGTCTGAATGGGACAGCTTTAGGCCGCTTCTCAATAGCTGGAGGATCAGTCTCTGTCTCCTTCCCTCTCTCTATCTCTGTCTCTCTCATATTCACACACAGACAACCGGACACACAAGAAACACACACACACACACACACGCCAGAGGGGAAGATCTACCCTGCATCATCTCAAACAGACCAAATCCCTCAGAGGAGGGGATCCAGCAAGCGTGGGTCTCCACAGTGGAATCAATCATCCAGCCGGACCTCTGTGTAACACGAAGGTTCCCACCAGGAGAGGCTCATTCTGGACACTGGGGTTTACTCAGGGATAGAGACTCCTATGAACGTGAGGGGAAACCGAGCAGCATGTGTATTGTATCCCCCCCCCCCGGGACAGGGATTAAGGCTAGTCAAACTCTTCAGTCACCCGGGGGGGGGTGGGGCTTTTCGATCCGTTGGACGATGCCAAATGGAGAACGGGACTTTCCGGAACCTTCCGCCTTTGCCCCGCACGCGGCCCCGGTGCATCTCTGAAGCCCCTCTTCTAGCAGAGCGACGCGCGCCCGAGAGAGCCCTGAGAAACCGCGACGGCATCCTCCGCCCCCCAGACGCTTAGCACGCCGTCAGCCAGCCGCGTCCCGGGAACATCCGTGGGCCGAGTCAGCCGGGCCCCCGACACCCAAACGTTAGCGGCAGAGATGAGAGAGCTTTTCACCAGGTTATTGTCACCTTGGAAATGAGGCTCCTCGAGGCTCTCCGGGCAAAAAAGCGAGCTGATGGGTCCCATCGTTCTGGTAGACGGGAACGCGAGGCAGCCCCGGGGATCAAAGCGGCGGGCTTCACGACCCCCTCCCTCACGAGACACTTAGCAAGCTATAGCAAGCTCACTTTCAGCCAAAAACACCCTTTGTCAGGAAGCTTGGTTTTCCACGGGGCAACGTTATCGACGACGAAGACCGGACCACGGCAACAATGGTGGCGTGGGACATTCCCCCCCGCCAGGCTGCCGAGACAGCGCGAAGCACTTGGGACAGCTTGTTCTTGTTTTCTTCCTGTTCCATACAGGATATTGTTATCCTGCGAGTCTTCCACTGACTCATAGCTGCATGTAGGTTAAAGGTTGTTGGGGGGGGGGGGGGACGGGACATATCAGTCCTGAGGAAAACCCTGTCGTCTCTGCTCAGTGGGCTCCTCAGGCTTCCTAATCAGCCCCAGGCCCCTGAGGCATTTTGCACGCACTTAGGAATACACACGCACACGCACACGCACACGCACACACACACGCACACTGAACTGAAGCCCCTGTCCCACTACGACATACACACAAACGCACGCATAGACGAGCAGTGAGACAGGCAGCAGCATGATTGAGGAAAAAGCCGCGCCCTAGGCGTGACACCTGAGTGTGCCTCCATGCTCAGAACATTGTTGTTGAGCTCCTGGTGATCACGCGAGCTCGGTGAAATCCCACCATCACTCTCACGCTGGCTCCCTTTTCTAACGGGCATGTTAAAATGAGCTACCCTGACTGGATTAGAGAGGTTTTTTTTTGTGGTGTTTTTGCGTCTGCAGTTGTGAGGTATCACACGAACACGGTTGCAAACGTAACAAAGCTAGCTGGCGTTAGCCCACTTGCCCTGAGCGAGGCAACCAACTTGGTCTCGCACCAGCCTCAGTGATCTAACACCACCATACAGCACAACAGCTACCGTGACTCAGAGCTTGCTGTGTGTGTGTGTGTGTGGGTGTGTGTGTGCGTTTGAGAAAAAAAAATCATAGAAAACAAGCAGAAACAAACCAACTGATCTCCATTTACACGTTGGCTGTTCCGGCGCTAAGCTAGCTAGCAGCACGACCCTGAGCTAAGCTATGGCCTGAAACGGGGTTGCTAAAAATGCTAACACACACACACAGATGGAACCCTGAGGGGTATAAACATCAAACCTCCATCACGTGACTTTTCACTGCTTTGAATTGTCCTCCTGTGTTTCCTACATGGAATATTGCAGTGTAGAGACGGCACCCAAAGGGCCTGCCGTGGTGAATTGCATAGAGATACGGAAAGGAACACACACACACACACACACACACACAACAAAAGGGAACGTCCACTCGGCGGAGCCTCCCCCCAGTGGTGGAGCGGGCGCCATGGGTTTTCACGGGCCGGTCCCACCACCTGTCCACTTGACAGTCGTGTAGCCTGTCAGTTGGTGACGGGCCAAGAGGTCGCTCCCTCTCTAATGGCCTCCCTCACTGACAGTGCCTCCGCTGTTCTCCCCTTCTCCGCTCAGTCTCTCCTATCCCCCCCGAGTCCCCTCGGTCGGACACGGCCTCTCTGTTCCGGCACTTTCCGCCGCCCCCGGCTCTTTCGTTCTGTCCCCCCCCCCCCTTCCCTCTGCCTTCTGTGTCCCTCTGCGCGGTGGACGGCGGCGCTGGCGTCGGCGCGCCGCGCTTCGCTGTCGCCTCCCGTCAGCCTCCCGTGCCGCCCTGCGCGGTCCCCGCGGCGACGCCGGCTCTGACAGGCCGCTGTTGCAGAACCGACAATGACAGAGTTCTATCCCCCCCCTCCGGCTCCCTGGTCCCCGGTCCCCAGGATGAGACGCCTTGCTACAGCCTGTCGGTCTGTCAGTGTGACACAGGCACAAAGGGAACACAGCCGGTGGAGGGTGACCGGGTGGTCGTCACCAAGCACTGGGTGTTCTGGAGTCGAGCTAGGCCCAGCCCTGGCTCTGAGTCCTTGTATTATATTGTATCAACTGTCTATTCTGTTTTAACAAACTCGATTCTGGTCTGATGGACTGTGCGAGAAGGTCGGGAGATTGTGCAGGATGAGGAGTTAATAGATACATAAATAATAATAATAATAATACAGAGAGGATACGATGGAAAAGACAATGAATATCATCAATGTGGATACAACAGAAGTAGGTTCCATGATGTTTAAACAACATTCCCACGGAACAATAACCCAACACTATCCCACTCCAATGCCTGTTCGCTGTCGGAAAACCCTCGTGATCCTACGGTAAACAGCGATTTGCGGTGAGGTTCCCACATTCTGTGTCGGGAACAGTCCCTCGCTCTCTCGAGGGCAGAGTGGAGCTCCCTTTAGCTCCAGGTGTTTTCCCAAGGTTTACAAAGGAACGTGACGCAGCCCTCACCTGGAGCATGACTCACAGCCTCTGCTGCTCGCGAGCGCGCCTCCTTTTATCTTTTTACCACTGCCGCAATCTACAAATCCCCGGCTGTTGTCAAACAAAGCGTTTGAGCGAGCGACTTCCTGTCAGGTGCGGATGGACGTCCCAGTAACACACAGAAAACAAAATGGTTGTGTTTACTTGACCAGTTAGCAAAGGGTCGTGTAAGTGTGACGGCAACCGATTAGGTGACCGGAGGCGTTGGCGTACGTTCATAGAAGGTTCGTCCGAACACAGCTATCCGTGGGCACCACCAGCATCCGTGTCGTTTTGTCAATACAGCGACATACGGCACAGCATGTGATCACAACACACATAGACGATGCCTCCGCCCAGCAATGAGGGCAGCCGCAGACAAACCGATTCTATACGCTACACCGCACTAAACAGACTCCACACACAGCGGCTGCAATTCCCCGTAGCACATGCGGCATGGCTTTCCAACAACCTGACGCGGTTCTAAAGACGTTCTGCGCGAGTCCTGTGAAAGTGCACTGGCACGTTCGCACGTGACCCCGCCCAAGCGATCATCATGTCGTACACCTACATAATCGTTTCTACGATTAGGGAGTTTGCGGCCCGACAGCAGAGGGGGGGAGCTAACTGGGTGACAGGTCGGGACGTTTTGGCATCTAATGCCATGGCCTCGGGAGCACGCAAGCCTTCCACCGTGATCCAGAGTGGCACTCCTTAAAACTCTGTTTACTCTGCAATCACAAGGCCGACCGCTCACAATGACTGGAAAAACAAGGGGAGGGAGAGGGAGAGAAAGAGAGAGAGAGAGAGAGAGAGAGAGAGAGAGAGAGAGAGAACATAGATTCTACAGTGAACAGCATGTACTGTAAGGATCCCGTCCACACACTGTTATCATGCATTCATCACCCGGGGCTTGCAAATGTCTAATCTCCCAGACCGCAGAAGGACAGGGTTGAACATATGGCTGTGCTCATAGAAGAAAACAAAATATCAACACATAATTCTTCTCAGATGTATTGATATACACAATGTTGGCTATTTATTTATTTTAAACAGACCATGTCGAACATACTTGCTTGCAAATCTAGGCAATGCCACAAACTATGTTCGACATTTGAAATGGCATCGCGCTCCCAAAAACGAGGCCGCCAAGAACCAGTGAAGTACCAGAACCAGTGAAGTACCAGAACCAGTGAAGTACCAGAACCAGTGAAGTACCAGAACCGGTGAAGTACCAGAACCGGTGAAGTACAAGTACCTATCAACGACCAACCATAAAGTCTTCCATTTGAAATATTACTCTTATTTGTATATGATTGACAAAATAACAATGAACCTTTTTGTACCGATAACATGTGCCCATATATTGTGGTACTACTTGGACGATCCCCCCACCCTCCGCCCTCCTCCATCTGCAGTATAGGTTCCTTGTAATGGGGAGTGACAAGCTGTCCGTCACACATGTCTCTCATCACCGATGAGACAAACCGCCATGCCTTAACCAACTTCTGCTACATCACCCAACTACGTTCCAGGCCCACTACAAAGCACTGGACTGTGGCCCCCACACGGCCCCCTTTGACCCTCTGGACCCTTACCTCCATTACCTCCCTGCCTCCATCTCACCCTCCTCCCCTCCTGGGAGCCAGCCAATCCTGTGCTTCTATTTTAGGGAGCTTGGCGGGGCTTTTCGAGGTAGACGGTGTGGAGAAAATCAGAAAGACAAGGACAGGCAGGGCCCCTCAATCCCAAACCAGCTCTCTCCCTCCCTCTCCCCCTCTCCCTCTCCCTCATTCTTCCTCGCATGTCGCTTATACTTTATCCCTCAGATTTACTCCCTCTTCCTCCCATCCTCTGCTACGCCAGACACTCACTGTGGCCAAAGAGGGTTTTAAGGATCCAGGGTCCGGCCGACGGAGCATCAACGGCAAGGCCAATTAGCAGGAACCCTGCACAGACCCCCCCCCCCCTCCCCCAGGCAGGGGATTTTCTCCACCAGACAGGTTATCGGCCCATGTCCAAACGTCCCCCGTCCTGAGAGAAAGGTCAGCGTTGCCACGGGGAGGGTCTGTCTATCTGACAATCATGGACCCGGAGTGCCGTGACCGCAGCGGTGGGCTCTGTTCAGAGCGCCGGGCTGCGGTATGGACAGCTGATCAATCCCTCTCCTCTCCCCTTTGTGTCGGCCAAACCATCGACCAGGCCTAATTTGAGGGCCGGACCCCCAGGGAAGGGCTTCCGCTGGCCCTCATAAATCAGAGCAGCCAAGGGTAGCGACAGGCGTAGGCCGTTACTCCGTGCTAGTGTACATCCAGAGCGCCTTCTAGCCCATAATAGTCAAGACACTTCCTTGTCGGTCGATAGTGCAAAGGTCAAAAGCGCTTGGTGGGATCTCTCCCTCTCCCACAGACTGAACACAGAGCGAACGCTCCCTGAACACGCTCCACCGGCAGTGTCCTATGGTCACAACAAAGAGAGAGGGGAACGCAACACATTTTCCAAAGTGGCTGTGGCCCCGAGAGCGGGATCTGGGCTTCCAAGTAACGGGATGGCCTGTATTGCCTCTGCGCAGTGGCCTTTGCCACGGGGGCTGTGTTTGGTACACACACCAAACAGGCTCTCTACATGGACCCAAACTACAGGGGGCTTCCAGTCCGCACAGCTCACACAGACCGAAGGTCACATCTGTGCATACACATTCCTAGTCAGTTAGCGGTGAACCCGGACATCCTTAGAATGTCGTTTTCTAACACAGATTAGCCTGGACGAATAGTCTAACAAAGCAGTCAACACCACCCGTCTGATGTAGTCAAGGTGAGAGAGAAAAAGAAGGCTGGCAACGTATTCGTGTCCCCCCCCCCCCCCCCCACAAGGGATTAGTACATCTCAGGTTTACGACTAGCATGTGGACAGTCATGGCGGAGAGGGCAGACTCACTCAGGACGTAGAGGGAGAGGTAGATGCCGGCCAGGCAGAAGCCTTCGAAGAAGCGCATGGTGCTGAACATGGGGACGTTGATGGAGAAGGCCACCGTCAGGCCAAACACCAGCATGAACAGCACGGAGATGATCAGCACCGGGTGGCGGCCAAACCTGGCAACGCAGAAAGAGGAAGTGGTGTCACACCGACAGGAAATAGCTTTAGGACAGTGACCTTTTATTTTTTATTTTGACAGATAAAGTAAGCTATGCAGATCGTTGGAATTGTTCCATTCTCAGACTCCCTACCGATTTGAGAAAAGGGGTGACTCTGCTTACTTCCACTGGGCCCTGAAAGGAAATAGTCTCAACTTCATGTTTTTTTTACAATGTGATACAATCTTACCAGTCTGCCAGGATTCCAAACACCAGGTACCCGAAGATGGAGCCCACCAGCAGAGAGAACTTGGCGATGTGGACCTTCCAGGCCGAGTCGCACACCAGGCTCCACTGGAACAGAGGACAAAAACACATGTGAGACAATCTGTGGGCAACGGCCGGTAAACGGAGCCCAGTGTCTGGGAGTAATACCACCCAGGGGGCATTCCACAACAAGCAGACGTTTTCAGATGGTGCCTCCAAACCTGACCACCCCCCCAACCCCTTATCCAACCCCCCTCCCCCTCCCTCCCCCCACCCCCTGCTGGGATATTACATTTCCAAACTAGAACATCATCTCCTTGATCCAGCCAAGAGCTCATAAAAAAAGAGCATTCGGGGGAAGAAAAGATGGTAGGAGGCCCTCTTAAAAGCAACTGTAGGAAGGCACGCCGGGATTTCATATTCCCAACATATGGGCCTTCCCGCTGTTGGTAATCATGGTGTGTTTTACCCCTCCTCCCTCCTCCTCTCCATTCCCTCTGCCTCTGGCTGTGTACAAAATTCATCTCCTGCCCAGCAGCAGTGCGATATCCAGAATGCAAGAGACTGTGTTTGTGTGTGTGTGTGTGTGTGTGCGCAAGGGAGCAAGAGAGAAAATATGCCTCATTTGCGTTAACAAAACATGCCTGCTTTGAATTTTTTTGGTCCAACCCACACCCCACTCCCCCCAGCAGTCATAAACAAGTCAAAGAAAAGCCCCGGCCGTAAACAAGAGCACGTGAGTTTTTACCCAAACAGAGCTGTGGCATGCCCAATCTATAATACAGCGAGCTGGCCTTAACCTCCCACAGAAGAAAAGCAATAAGACAATCGATACGCAGAGCACTGCATTTCCTCCACAGAGTTTCATGGCATGGGTTCACCTTCCACACTTACTGGATGGGATACATTTCCCAAACCCCGCAATCTAACATAAACGCCCCAAATTGACAAAAACAAGCCAATTACACCACCAAGTTATCATGAGCGCCGTTCATGAAAAGTTAATGATTTGCACAATTATATTTATTATTTATAAATACTCAGCCCCATAGTTTGGGTTGTGGAAAAAATGGCTAACAGCCTCTAAGCATTATTTGCAGTGATAGGGGAATTTAAAAGTAGACCATGACTTTGTTTCACTATTAATAATAAGGTTCCTCTAACAAGTTAATAGAGGATGTCGTCAGAGTGACTGTATGTTCAAACCGGGCAAATGGTTACTGAATGCATGGGGAGAAGCTGTCGCTGGCCTGGGAGTCAAGGGCAGGAGGTGTGGGGGTTTTCCAAGGAACTGGGGTCGCAGCTGTTATGGGACATTAAGGCCAGCAGACTGTGACAGACCATGGGTCTGGTGGTCGCTATCAGGTGCACGACACATGGGCAACCATTTGGAGAGAGAGCACACACACACACACACACACACGCTAACAACACATGCGTACACAAACCTCGGGTTATCAAACCTTAATATCTTCCAAGAAGGCTTCTGAGGAACGCCCACTTAGCATAGCGGTTTTACGCTAAAACATTCTTTCCCCCATTGAAAGCCACCGTTCTCACGGGATTCTTTTGAAATGAGGTTCTACTGGCCAGGCCTCTTTCAAGGCACCCAGCGCAGTGGCCTATTCCGGGTGGGAGAGCAATAGCTCCCGAGATTAGCCTTGTGCCACAGAGTCACCACAGCCGTCACATGACCCCAGCCACGCCACTCACTTACGGGTTTCAGTATCGATGTCACAGAGGGGAAGCCGACGAGGCAAATGAGTTCCTGTCGTTGCGCAATGCCACCATGAAAAGAATGGAGGGAAGGAGAAGAGTGTGTGTGCGCGTGTGTATTTGTACAAGCCGGCGTCCTGTTCTCCGGAGCAGACCGTGACAAACAAGCCCTTTTCCACCCGACCCAAGGGTAGCGTGCGCTGCACACGAGGACTGAAGCCTCGTCTTCCTGTGCGGCCAAGGAGCACGGCTTAGCAGCTAGCGAATGACGGGGCAGAATCCCGGGCCGACCACACGCTGATGGCAGAGGCGGCCCCTGCTTCTGTGGGCGGTTGACCGCGCCACGAGGACGACGACCGGTCAACCCGTGGCTCGGCGTTAGCGAACGGGAGCGCTAGCGAACGGAAACCTCCCCACCACCATCGAGATAAAAAGGAAGTAAAAACAGGACGGTGGCGTGTTATTAATGCTGACCAGGACGCACACCGCCGTGCCTTGGACCGGCACTCGGTGCACATTTACCATGTTGACACAGAGAGAGAGGCTTACGAGGCTTCTCTCGGCCATCGTCAAGGAACAGCATGACTCAGCGACGGCTCACTGACTCCGTCGGCCACGGCGCTTTGTGGCCCAGCACGTGCTATCATAGGAAAGTCATTGGATAGGGCTGAACCCACAAGGCTGTGTGTCGACACTTAGGCATGGCCATATCCCTTTATTGGCCCGACAGGCGTAGGTAAGAAGCCCTTCCGGATGCCCTGTGCGTGTGTGTGTGTGACGAGACCTAACCAGTTTGCCCCCTGCAGTCTGTCAGACGCTCCGTGAGGGTTAGACTCCCCCGTCCACCGTGCATGAGTGGGTCTGACAAACTGATGAGACCCCCTCCCCTCGACGACCTCTCTCTCTCTCTCTCTCTCTCTCTCCAGCTGCATAGCCTACTGTACTCCTTGAACTCTGGAGCGAGGACGGGTGGGTGTGGGTGTGGGAGACAAAAAAAAGAAGAATGAAAATTCAAAGAGCACATTAGAAGTGCAAATAGAGGGAGCGTGAGCGAGAGAGAGAGAGAGAGAGAGAGAGAGAGAGAGAGAGAGAGAGAGAGAGAGAGAGACGGAAAGAATGAAATAAAAAATGAAGAAAGGCCGTCATTCAAATCGGGACGGACAAAAAAGGAGAGCGGAGAAAATGTAACGCTTCAAAGCGATGGTGAGCGAACAGGGGGCAGACACGGGGGAGAGTGAGAGACTGCTGCATGGTTACTGCCTAGCAACAGACAATCACCACGGCTATCGAGGGGCTACTTTTCATTTCAAAGTGTCAGTTTCACATCCTCCTCAGATTATCACAGGGCTCGTCTGGGGAGGAGAGGAGAACGCAGGGCCGAGGAGGGAGAGAAAAGGAGAGAGGGAGAGAGGGAGAGAGAATGACGGAAAGATAGACTGGCTACACGTTCCACTGGAGCTCATGTTATGTCATAAAACAATGACCTCCCCACCCTTCCAGGGCCAGGTGTTGGTTGCAACACTGAAACATGAACTACTCGTGGTCGGCCTAAACATTCGCAAAACTAGAAGTCTTTCCAGAGCCCTATCTGAGACAGCAGCTGCTCTAAGAGTTACTTATGGATGAGATAAACTTCCTAGCGCCAGCCATGGCCTTATCTCAACCCAAACTTGTTTGACGAGATGGGGCACACAGCATTTGCATGTGCCCGCAGTCAAGATTGGGGCGATGGTGACACGTGAACATTTTAGAATCAACCGACTCTTTCCTCGTGGAAGGTGCTTTATGAATCATAAACAAATCAATCAATAGGTTGCTCATTTATTTTGTCCAGCCACGTAACTGTATATTGCATCAAAATGAACTTAAAAAGCACAATGACATTACAGGGATAGATGCCGTCAACCGGAAAGCTATTTAGCGTGCAGCGCCTGTTTGTATGCGGTGTGTGGGCTGGCTGGGCTGGTGGCAAACGGCCCTGGTATCTGTCAACAGCGCTTGTGTCCCCCCCTGTGTGTTTCCCCTCTTGTGGGGAACGAAGGACGAGTCAACAGTGTCGCAGGTGCTGCAAGCGGACACGCGTAACCCAGCGCTTCCCCAGGAGGAAACGGCATTGCCTGTGGAGACCCCGCCTGGAGAAGAGGATATCACCTTAGGCCAGCCGACCACGTGTCTGTGTGTGAGCGGAGAGGAACGGGAAGACAGAGGGTCCAAGAGTGTGTATGGAATGAGTGAGGAGTACCCGATTATGCTTTTTCTCTTTGCTCTGTTAGCCCACTACTCTTTCTTTTTTTCTTTCTTTCTTTATTTCTTAAAGCAAACATTTTTATTTAAATGTATTTTACAGTCTCTGTGGTCATAAAGTTGAGTTGATCCCCCTGAACCTGACTACGGTCATCAAATCCAAAGAACAACACCGCCAGGGTTAGAGATCACAGTGTGCCATACATCATGTTCTCTCCGTTCCCCCAAAAAAAAAAAACATCCCTTATCGGAAAGTCTCCGAGTGCACAGGCAAACCCACGGACACCTACGACGGTTTCTCTCTCCGTCCCACCAGCGCCTCTGTCCTCCCAGCTGACGGCAGTGAGAGGCCCTCGTTGTGTGCTGACTTGGCATCTGGCACCCCCTCCTCGACAGCTGAGCCCCGCCGCGGGCACCCCGCACCGATCCGGGGCCTGTGACAGACAGGGACAGGTCAGCTGGGTAAACAGAGCGCGGGCTGTGGGGAGCCAGCGGAGGAGCAGGGGCCAGGCCGGGCCGGACTGGGTTGGCGGGTGGCTGGAGCTGTTAGCCTACAGCGCTGTCTGTCTGGCAGGGCTAGGCTGCGGCTGGACTAGGGCGATACTGAGGACTGGGTGTTGCCCGCCACCTGCTAACAATCTCGCTCGAGATAAAACGGATTTTTGGCCCGTCCCTGCGCTGACGAATTAGCGACTGGGAGAGTTTGCTTGGGGAAGGTCCAAGAGCACTCGCTAGCAAAAGTGTTTCCGTGTTGGTGAGTACGTTAGAAAGCTGGAGTATCGCGGCCCAGATACTATAGCAGGGTAATCCCCCAGCTCGATAAAACAGCACACTCTGCCTAGGCAGAAACTCCCCAATTAATAAGAGAATCGCACAACGGGCGCTCTCCTGGGACACACAGTGTCGGAGCCTGATGAGGTCTTTCTGGTGGCAGAGCGGCGGAGCGCTGGTGTCGGAGAGCGTGCACCGGCCGAGCGCGGGGAGACCCTATCTGTGTCCCGCGGCCATGATACGCTCTCGTTTTCCGCGGCTCGACCCAATTAAAGCCGAGCCCCGGCGGGGGAGCGCGAGGAGGCCCAGGACTCAATTAGGGGGGGGGGGGGGGGGCCGCGGTTGTTGGGGGTGGGGGTGTTGGTCTTCCTTCCACCAAGGTCAGAGAGGTTTTTGCCCGGTCCTCTCAAATCGATTTCTCAGTGGAAGGCTGACCTTGTGGGGCCGCAGCGTGTTGGGTGGGCGATGACACACAACCACGCCACCAGAGGCCGACTGACACCAGCTGCTCCGCTCTGTCCCCCTCTGTCAGCGGTAAGCCGCCCGCCCCGACTGTCAACGAGACATTGTCTAGGTGTGCGAGGGGAGGGGGAGGGGGGAGGACGGTAAAGTAACTCCAACACATGCCGTGTCGCCAGAGAGGAAACGTCACTTACCAGACGCCCACACCAAAGCGCAACAAAAAAAGACACCCAACACATTTACCAGAAGGCGAGCAAACGACGGGCCGCCACGTCGGGCTCACGCCGGCGACTCGTTGCCCTCGCGTACGACTTGCCACGCGCTTGAGCTGCAGGTCGGACATTATGAAGGGCGTTAGAAAAAGCCAGGCCTTTCGCGTGCATCATAAAGCCGGCTAGGGCGCCCTCTGAATCACCCAGCCTCCCCAATTACCCAGGGGACGGTAAACGAGAGGCGGCCTCCAAAGCCTCCCTCGGCTCGCGGAGGAGATGAAAAGCCAGAGCAGCGGTTTGATTTTTATTTATTAATTTTTTTATGCCCAATCTGCCGCTCGAATAAACACGGCCATTATCTGCGATAAACAGATGTCTGAGGGCACGAGGAGCGTGCAGCGGGCTGGCATTAAAGTGGGCACATCCTCGGCACCGGCGACACAGCACAAACACTTCCTTCTGAAGCCAGCCGCGAGACCAAACATTTCCTGCTAGGCCTTGTGACTTTAGCCAAGAGATGCACAGCCTGCAGCGTGTGCTCGGCCCCAATGTTGGCTTTCGAGTGGGTGAGATGTTTTTCGATCCGTGCGACGTAATGAAGGGTGCACCCACAGCCGGCCTGAGACTCTGTGCCTGCATCATTCCAGTGAAATGGTGCGGAATCCTTGTGAAATCCCAAAGCTGTTGAGCAGGTTTGTCTGCAGGGAAAACATTGTTTGCCCTGGTCAAGAATTCATCATATCTCTCACTTACAGCCCTTTGACAGACAGATGACAGGTCACAGCCAAGAGAAATATTGCAAACCGAGTAGCATGAACATCTGTCCATGCTAACACAATAAAATACATATGCTAAAACACACCATCAGGTTGGCTTGGGTCGACATTCAAAGAAATATGGCTGTCCTCCCTACATCCACTGCTGAGAGCCCATGAGAAATTGAAACATAATATCAGTTCTAAACATATCACTCAGAGGTAGGGAGAAACCCTATTGTGAAATAGGCTAAAGGTCTTTTGGGGGATATTGCAGGGGGAAGTGTCATGTTCCTTGTTCTTCCACAGTCAGCTGGAATGGACACAACCAGACGACAAAGCTGTCTGTGCTCAATGTGCTGCCTTTGATCATCTTTGATAGCCTTATACCTCATCACAGGCATTTGCACAGCCCACTTAAACTTCCATCAAACGTGATTGCATCACGATTTACAGAGGTGATGGACTGAAATAATGCATGCCTCAAAAGCTTATGCTAGGTAATTTAAATGCGTAGCGTTTACGACAGTGCATAAGGACAGTGACTGTACATGCCCTTAGATCTCCAATTCAAAGCCATTGTTGTAGGCTCGGTTCTAGGCCATTAGGACAAGCGGCACATTCCGCTGTTGTGCCCACGGTGACATCTACCCGTCAAGGCTCGCACCCTGTCAGCTGCTACAATGACTCATGCCAACCCCGACAGTCGATACAGTTCTACGTTGATCTATGTTGAATACCGGTTTCCCCATACACTTTAACCTACATTAGGTTCATGGAAATTCATGACTGAATCGCTTAGCCTACTAAGGGGCTAATGACTCATGTTATTACTAGGGGATAGCCCACTGTGGAAAAGCCATGCAGTCTATTGGTAAGCAGCTGCCTCTATTAACAAGGACACCGTGAGGATTAGGTTCTGTCATTTTAAAACTGAGATGGTGACAGTTGTTAATTTACAGACAGATTACACGGTAATATATGAATTTGAATAGTTTAGCAGGACCAACAGCTTTACGACATAGTTTATGTCCACCAGCTGTTTAACGGTACCCAGGTGATTTATTAAATGTATTAAATTATCCGGATGCAAAACTTACCTTCGTAACCACATTCCGCACAAGCCCAGTTTTCAGCTCGAACGTCCACTCATCGCACATGCATTGCATGTTGGCTGTATCATTGTGAGTGGCATAACTACCATTGGCATAAATAAAAGCAGGACGCGTGCTGCTATTATGTGGACTATGAAATAAATGGGAATGGCTTCTTGTCAAATTGGTTGTGTTTGCAATAGGCTTCACACATGTGTTGTTTGGCTGGGCTAGAAGAAAATTGTTAGAGTACTGGCTGAATCCAATAAATAACGCTGGAATCCATGTCAGCACAATTAGTTGTCTCTGGTATTTCCCAAATCCCCCGAGAAATGGCAGGACACGACTGTCGATCCGTGTGAGCAATCCCGGAGACGTAGTTTCGGGGGACACGAAGCCGTTCTCCGGTTGATGGTCCTCCGTTTCGAGCTGCACCACAGCCATCGCAGTTACACTCATAGATGCGTCTGTAGCGCAGCCGGGGTTGGCAGTGCTATCCCTGTCGACTCCACAATGCGTCAATGCCCCCGCTCCGGCGGTGAAAGCAGTGCGCAGTCAATCACTGGAATTAAAACAAGGCGCACCTCTTTATTATCAGGAAGCTGGTCTGCTGCCACTGAACGGTGAGCACTTGGAGTTGACAGTAGACAATAGTCCTCTCAGAATAAATCGACGGCGGCGAATTGTATGTGGACATCTCCAATATTTACCCTACCATTGAATTCATTCTTCATATTAGGCACGCAATGTGTAAATTGCGTGTGAGATGTGGTGCGAAAGAGGTAATTCTGAAGAATGATCCTGCCCCTTTTGACAGATTCCACAGGTAACTCACCTGTCAAGACGTGATTCCGTTTTTTTTAACACTCACACCCACATCTCCCTTTTGGTTTAGGTCTTCTGATTGTCTGTATAGGTTTCATATGTTTATTCGGATTTATAGAGTTATGCCATTCCTGAACATACACTCAAAAACATTCTGAAAGCACGAAGAAAAATCGCAGCACCGGCGTTTGGAGGCGGTACTTAGCACTCTCCCCACCCAGTGTGGTTGGTGATTGGAGGAGCACTCTAAGAAAGAACCTTTATGGCTTTGGCCCTACCAAGACAATAATAAAGGTCTCTTTTGTCATTTGTGCAGAAAAGGCCTACAAGCCCTCCCTAGTAATTCAGGGACAATAGCACTTGTACAGTGGAGGAAGGCACAGCGGAAGAAAGGAAACATTCATTTTAGAATACCCCAGTAGAATGTGTTTACTCTCTCTCTCTCTCTCTCTCTCTCTCTCTCTCTCTCTCTCTCTCTCTCTCTCTCTCTCTCTCTCTCTCTCTCTCTCTCTCTCTCTCTCTCTCTCTCTCTCTTTTTTTTTATTTCATGCTTGTGTATAGTCTTTAGTATATGTATATAGTTGCAGAGCATATGGTCTTCATTGGACTGGTATATCAAAGACAATGCGGGGCTAAGTTTGCTGAAAAGAGAGTTACACAGCAATATAAACATTGTAATAGCTGCATGAGCAGTTCAAATGTAAATGCCTGGCCCCAGTTCAGGAATTGGCTATATGAAGTCAACAGCAAGACCTATTTTGAGAAACATGAAGCACTCTAGATCCGTGTCTCAGTTTAGAAATGCCTCACTCTCCTGGACACATCAAGTCACTACAGTGTGTTTTTTTGTCTTTCACACAAAGCTTGTTGAAAGCTGATTTGAATGCAGTGTGCAGCAGTCACTCCGTGTGTTGAAACCAAGAAACATTACATCTGCCCCAGAGATCAAGTCAATGAAAACGTATCCATAAACGTCTTTAGGATCAATCGAAATTAGGGGTGATATATTACAGCTTGCCATAAAGTAGGATTCGAACCTCTTGAATTTGTAGTTGGAGTTCATATTACATTAAAAGATGACGAATGGAGAACTGCTCATATTCACAGACACCCGCCATGGCTATCACGTGATAAATTGCCTGACACCTTGTGTGAGTCTCACAAGGGGCAGAACAGGCCTCTTAGACTTGACTGCACTATATCCACTGGCAATATCTTGCACACTGCTGACTCCTGGTGGCTAGCCTGGGTAACAGCCATTCTTCACAGTGCTGGGTGGGGGAATCCTGCCTGGTTTTCGATTTGAAACTAGTAGAGCAACATTCTCATGGCTGTTTGGTCTTTGTAATTGTAGTCTCTGTGTTGTAAATGATTATAGGCCATAGATATGTCCCACAGTATGAACTGGGATTGATTGTATTGTTTCCTTGAGTGGCATAAATGATTGGACATTTCCAAACATTATTCAATTTTCCCAGAATACAAATGATCACTGGTGCGCTCGACTTGAAGGATTTGTGTGCTATTATAAAGAACTGTAATTACAAACTGTTGCTATAGAGAGTGTCACATGGGCCTTTGCCAACAGAAACCAATGGGGCTATTTCCCCGCTGTACTCCCCCACTATGGGAGAGCTTGTTTTCATTCAAACCTACTTGTTTGTCTCCCTAGCAACCGTTGAAGGTGTGGCAAGAATCCACCCCCAGAAGAGCTTGAGCAAACCTACCATAATGTTTTTTTTTGTTTTGTTTTTTATTTGGGGTGTGTTTTTCTGCACAGTACCTGGTGATTAATAGACCTCAGATGAGAACAGCAGGCTGGGGCCCCAAGGCTCTTTCTCTGCTGTCAATCCAAACCGCTTTGCTGCCTGCAGTGGATTCAGGCAGTTTGCTGTTCTATACGTGTATGAGTCTCATTCAACAAATTGTAAATAGGCATAGTTGGGTTTTGAAGCTAATATTATTGCTGTTTGAAATAAAGCCCCTAATAATATATATTGCTTTTCTTTTCAAAGAAACGTTTGAGCCTTCAACACAGCAGCAAGTTTGGCCTTATAGGGCGACATCCGGTGTGAAGTGAGTCATGTTTTGTGATGTCAAATTCCGAAGCCCAGTGTTCCAGTGGACATTTGGGAGACAATGCTATTCCGGATTTCCCCTCAAAATGGAGCTGTATGAAGATTTGTATCAACACAAATCACAACACAAAAACTAGGCAAACTTCCAGCAATGACACATTCATTTTTCATATCTCACACTGCTGTATCAGAAGTCAAAGTCCACCAGATGAAGATGATAAGCTTATGACTGATTGCTTTGCGGCTTTATGCAGACTTTAATGGTCCCACTGTGTCGTAACGTTTATGGGAGACCTATGCACAATGATGTTTGTTTATCCTTATCTGCACACACGACACACCCACACAATGGAACTTATTTCTCCTAGAGCAGAGACTACCCAAGAATTGCATTTTCAATTGCCCTAGTGAAAGTCTTTTTTGAAGAGTCTCCATTTCACATTGTCTGGGATACAGATTTCTGAATGAGGAAATGTCTGCTCGTAGTGTTACTCAGCGATGGCGCATAGTTTACCTCTGTCTAGCAGGGGGAAACCAGGTGTCTGTCTGCAGGTGTACAGCTGATCGCTAGTAGGCAGGTAATCATTGTGCTTTATTGTCCACCTCATTACAAACACACACCTCAAAAAGACTTACTTCACAAAACAAAGAAAGGTCTGCACATCACAATTTCTGTTTGTTTTAATGTTCACAAAGCATTCTTGACGAGGACTCTTTGTGCTGGATGTTTATGTTGTCAGTATTTGTTCCCGTGCCAGTTGTTGACGTGGTGTAATCTATATGGGATTATTCAGTAGGTAGGATCAACTAAACGTGGCGGTCACATAAACAAATGAAACAAACAAAGAAAAGGTATGCAAACACTGAGTAATGCTTCCACACTGGGTGGAAAGAATCTTATGGTACATCAAAATCTCGTCACACTCATACATACGGTGCATGCAGAAATGTATGAGTATGTGATAAGCGAGCCCTCATGTTTGGTCAGCGTGTTCAGGGGTACCCCTATGTGTGTGTGTGTGTGTGTGTGTGTGTGTGTCTGTGTGTGTGAGCGAGAGAGAGCGAGAGAGAGAGAGAGAGAGAGAGTGCGTGTGTGTACGCCGGAAAGAGGAATGACATACCTAAAAAGAAAGACAGAAGTGACAAATAAAAATAAATTATTAAAAAGAAATAGTGACTGTGTGTGTTCCCAGCACGACAGGTGGGGCTGAAGTGAGTAAAACAGTGTCTATCAAGCCCTGTAAGGTATGATCCAAAAAGAAATGACACACCCTGAGAGTCATGGAGTCACAGATGAGAAAGTTGTCAAGAAGACACAACCCCAGCGTGCCACACCCAGTATGTGCGGATTACTGTTCGGCTTTCTCATACTCTCACTAGGAAGCTGTCAATGGAAATGATGACAGAGAGTCTCGTCATGTTTCTGTGAGAAAGACACACTTATTTTGTCGAAAGGTGTTGCATTGAGCGGCCCATGTTAATTTCTACCCTCCTGGTCTCTTAGGCAACCCGTCAGTCTGCCTGTCCAGCTCATGGGTTTGGCCTGATGGCAAAGATATGGAACACGCTCAGTCCTGCCCCGCCACTTGTTTGCATTGAAGGGATTATTATGCGTCATCGTGGGGATATTGTCTGCCATCTCAACCTGCAGACGAATAGAGGTGTGTGTCCTTTGGGTGTGTGTGTGTGTGTGTGTGTGTGTGTGTGTGTGTGTGTGTGTGTGTGTGTGTGTGTGTGTGTGTGTGTGTGTGTATGTGTGTGTGTGTGTGTGTGTGAGAGAGAGAAAGAATCGGTACTTCCAGTAAAGTACCATATCGTACTGTGGTCCCATGTGACCGCCTCAGACACCGTTCCATTATGTTTGGCATACACCTCAAATCATTAACTGGATTTTTTGGAGAGACAAAGGTGAAGTTTAAGGTGTGGAGTATCCAGATGGGTGTTGGCTCAAGCTAACCACACACCCGTCCCACCCTCTGTCTCTCGTTCTGTGTCTAACTCTACCTCCACTCTCGTCCTTTGCTTGTCAAAGATAGGCACTGCGCTGAAACACAAGAGGGCAGAATATGGCCGTCAGCAGTCCACTTTCAGAGCCGTGAGACATAGTAGATCATTAACGTTCTCCTGTGGCATAACCATTAGATCTGCTTAAAAGACAAGAATATATATGACTGTGCTGGTTATGGTTTAGTACTGTAATAATGCTATACTAATTTCCTTTTGTACCATAATAATATGAAAGAGTGTTTAAGCCTCCAGACTGTTCATTTTGAATGGAGGTTTTGCATGACACCCAGACACAATTTAATAATAAACTCACACAATTTATAGAGTTTTTTGCTCTGGCTATTACTTATAATGGGTGTAAGAACTCCTTTTAAGTTTTCCCTTTCCTACACATCTCTCCTGTCTCTGTGAGAGTTTGAATGAGTTTTTGTGAGAAAAAAATATACTGTACAATATTTCCAAACATATAATTAACTATTACATTTTTTTAAATGTCTAGTTAGCCAATAAGCCGGAAGCTGGCAAATAAAATACATATTTTAGATGGACTCATTAATTCATCGCCCACCCAAAAAAAAAAAATGTAGGGGTGTAACACGTTCTTTATTTTCGTTTCTAATATGACTATAGGTTGTCTTGAACATGGGCAAGCTCCTCTAGCCTACAGGTAAAAAGGGGCGTTCTTTCGTAGCACAAGGTGTGGTTTGTATATCCAAAAACGGCCCTCTTCCGTGTTTTCACAGAAGACCATTAACTGCGCACTAGGAGATCTAGGCAGCGCAACGACCGTCCGTCTCCGCTTACAACGGAAAGAACGGTATCTTTATTTATTTTTTGTCAACAGCCAGGAGACATCTAAACTAGGCAAAATGAGCATGTACGGCTCGCAAACGCGACTTAATACGTCAATGAGTCAAAGTAGAAGAAGTAATTCGCGACCAGACCTGGCAAGTGCCGGTTTTGTTGGGAACGACGGCGGACAAGTCTACGCCACGGGGAATGGCCACCAAGTTGATTCTGGGGACGTATTTAACTATTCTTTCTCCAAAACTTCTATGCGTGGAGGCGGCGGCGGCGGTGGAGGAGGAGGAGGAGGAGGTGGAGGTGGTGGTGGTGGTGGAGGAGGTGGAGGAGCTGGGTATGGAATGACAAGGTAAGGGCTTTGAACACCTGATCTAAGCATGTAAACCAGAATAGGCTATAGTCTAGTAATGTTATGGTAAGGACTACCCCAGCCGATCTAATTTAGCATGTTGTATTTAATAGGATGCTAATAAAAGTGGCGGATATTAGCTATACTAAATATAATCTGATATATATATATATATATATATATATATATATATATATATATATATATATATATATATATATATATATATATTAAAAAGTAAGTAACTTAATATTTTTAGTTAATTACCAATGTAGTTCTGGTTTTTGAAGTGAAGAAAGTTAATTTGTTGTTCGAAATGGGTATCCTGGCTATCTTCTTATGTGTACCCTACACATCCCTGTTTCTCGCCTATGCATGATATTGAGAACCCAACATGTAGGTTGTGTCACTGTCGGACTCCCATATGATGTGTTACTCAATAGTTACGTTTAGGCCAATAATTTTGAGTCCTTGTATTGAAGGATCTGTATGGTTCCATTCAGAGAGGAAATCCTTAGCACAAGTCGCCATAATTAGGTCAAAACTAGCTACTTTTCTGTTTCACTTTTTTTTAATATAGTTGTACACTGGTCTGCTCTTTCAGTGTTTTCATAATAGTAGGCTTAATTGGATGCAATTGAGACTCAAATACACATGCTTATTGTGGCTTCTCTTGCTGTTGCGTTTAGTGTGCAGAGTACCCAGAACAAAGCCCATTACCTACAAGAACAGTGTCACGCCCTCCTGCAGAGAGCCCAACATACTATCCAAGGGGTAAGTGCACATAAACATGCATGCTCACACACACACACACACACACACACACACACGCACGCTGATCCATTGAGAGACACTTTATAAGTTACCTAACCTTCACTTATGAAATTGAACAGAATTATTTCATAATGTTTTCATAGGCGTGTTTCCTGGTTCTTTGATTTGCACTTGCCAAACCAGTTGCCATAGCGGTCAGGTGTCAGTTGTCAGTATTCGCATTAAGAAAAAAAAAAAAAGAAGAACATCAAACGTCAGTTTTATGGTTGCCATGCGTGTCAGCATAATGAAGGTGCTAAACGGTAGTAGAGTCTTGACAGCCCCGTGCTGTTACAGGGAGGCTCTCCCACGGAGGTGGGCCAGGCCATGGGCAACGCTGCTGAAGCTCTGGAGCAGCTCAGCATGTGCGGCATGCAACTGCAAAAGCTAGGCGTGCCAGATGAAAACCTTTACAGGAGGTAAGAGTTACGTGTTTGTGTGTGCGTGGGTGTGTGTGGGGGGAGGTTGTCCCCTTCTTTATGTCCCCCGCTGAAATCTTGCTTCTGTGTGCTGGTTCCCCCCCTCCCCGCGGCTCTTAGCGTCGACCACTTCGCCCAGCTGTACGGCCACATGCAGCACTCTCTGGGACCGGTGGGCACGGGATTGAGGAAGAACCGCGGCAGCGTGGGCTCCTGGGAGGGCGGGCAGTCCAGGACCTTCACCGACGCCATATCCTGGATCGTCCAGCAGAAGGTGAGCCCCACCAAGGTTAGGTTAGGTTAGGCTGCTCCTGCCAGCCTGGAGCACAGGGTTCACTGTGTGACGGCATCGCTCTGGTATTGAGCATGATTACCTATCTCCAACAACCCCCCCCCCCCCACCCTCTCCCTCTCTCTCCCAATTCCCCCCGCCCGCCCTCACAGAGCTCTGAGAGTGTGTGTTTTGAACAGCACAGCAGTGGGTATGGACATCCGGCTTATCACGTAGTCCAGACGCAACACACGCTAGCTGGTTACGCTGCCCAAATTAGCTGCTAGTGTACAGAAGAGAGACTAACAATGAGAGGAAAAGAGGAAAAAAAATGAGAGCTCAGGAGACGCTCTGCACAAACAGAGTTCATGAGAAAAATGAGGACAAATCTGTTAAAAGCCTCGGTGAGACGTGAAATGTGACACTCTCCCCTGAGCTTGTAGCACTGGGACATGGCTGGACTGATATCTTGCATGCCTGTGGTAATACACCCATTCACTCTCCCACTCCCTGTCTCACTCACTCGTACGCACACACACACACACACACACACTCGGGCACACAAACAGACTACAACACTCGTTTATGTCACCACTCCCAACCTCGCCCTTCTCCTCTCCCTCCCTCGCACCATGTCATTAGCACTCATCCTCCCAACGTTCTTACACCTCCTTTTGCACTTTCACAATAAGAAGAACACTGTTAAAAAAAAAGGTTCCGTGCCAAGAGCATACTGTCATCTGGTGGTGTTTTTATTTTAATTTTATTTTTTTCTGTTTTTTTTTACCTGTTTTTTTTTTCTTCAATCCTTTAATACACATTCACGTCACCTTTTGAAACCGCTCTTACTACCTGAAACTTATTTTATGAAAGAGTTATCATAAAGCCCATGCTTCCACAGCCATAGACTCGAAGCGAAATCAAGTTGCAGATAATACTGTTGGTGTGAACTGTTGCAAGCCTCTGAAAGGAAGGGAGTGGTCCCGAAACAATAGGCTAAAAGGAGCGAGAGGGAGAGTGAAAAAAAAAGAGAGAGAGAGAGAAAGAAAGTCTGGGCCTTGGGGAGAAACTGGTTGAGTGTGGGTTGGAGCTTATCAAAGATGGGGCACTGAACTTTGGCGAGGGGGAATAGTTGGAATAGTTTCCTGCTGATCACAGACAGGCGATCACAGGGTGGGATCTGCTGCCGATCAAACACTGACACCTAGAGGACAGACAGTGGAAGGACTTTCTTTCCACAACATCAAAATATATTTATACATATAACACTATACCTATAAACTATTAAACCTATAAACTATACCTGATTTATATCTAGCATCTGCTAATGTCTGTTGCAATATCGGTTTATTATATATTTGATATTGAATTGATTTTACTGTGTTTTGTTGGTGTAGCCCTCATAATCCTGTGCTTTTTTGCACCATGCTCTGCAGCGTCTGATCGAGACTTCTCCGTGGGGCGAGGACCAGGCCACTATCGAGCAGCAGATCTTCAGCCAGAACAAGTTTCACAGTTTCATCCAGAGGAGCCAGGAGGTGGACCGCGCCAAGGAGGAGCTGGTGGGTGCAGCCTGCTCCGGCCCTCCGTTCTCTGGGCTAATAGTCCCTAGATCTCACCCTCACTAACTTCTCTAACCTTCACCTTAAACGTATCAGCCTGATTAGGGGCATTTTTCAGACAGTTATATATGTCGAGGCCACTTCCAAATCCAAAGTCACTTATTCATAAAAACAGAAGTATTCCCTGCAACACAATGACGCTTCGGGGGGCGTTACAATTAAAATAATGACGATCACGACATGCTAAGTCAGTATTACATAAAATTGTAAATAAAAAGTTTCTGAGGAATGAACTTGCTCTGACTTCGCATGTTGGGCAAGTGAGCTCCTCATAAGACTGGATCATATTTATTTTTGGCGTTTGTGTGTCGTTATCTGGAAGCGTGCTGGAGGCACGTTAAGCGATCGATGTCGCTGTGCTTGCACTCGTACTAAAGACGTGAACATTGTGCCGTTTAGATGCAGAGGGGGGACAAGTCCAACCTGCACGCCCTGGACCAGGAGTGGGACAGCCTGCAGGTAAAGACCCCAACTACCAAACAACTACCTAACCTTCACACCTCCCAGCGTTGATTTAAAAAAAAAAAATATATATATATATATAAATAAATAAAGAGTTCCAGTATTGACGGTCGGCCATGTTTCTTTTTGCTCGGTCAGAAAGCGTCCTTCATCCGCACGCGCCAGCTGCACGAGCTGCAGGGCATCATCGAGGAGATCTCCCGGGCCATCATGTGGGTGAACGAGAGGGAGGAGGAGGAGCTGGTTTTCGACTGGGGCGACAAGAACATCGACGCCTACATCCCCAAAAAGCAGGAGAGCTACTCTGTAAGAACGTCAGACAACAACGTCAACCTCATGTCTTTTTTTTTTAATGTCTTGTAGTTGTCTAACTAATGTTTAGTCATACAAAAAAGCCTGTGCCTGTCCGACCGGCGGATGTACAGTACCGGTCAAAAGTTTGGACACACTTTCCCAGAAAAGTGAATTGGAAAAGTGCGTCCAAACTTTGGATTGGTGCTGTACGTTTTAGCAGAAGCCGGTGAAGTGTAATGTCATGCGTTCCTCCCGTCAGAGACTGATGCGAGACCTGGAGGAGAAAGAAAAGGAGCTGAACAAGCTGAAGACCAAAGTGGACGGCCTTCTGAAAAACAACCACCCTGCCTCTGACAAAATCGAGGTGAGCCCCCCCCCGCAGCGCTCCCCTCTCACTGCGTTACGTGGAAGAGCATGCAGGCTGCAGGCTGTAGTGGAGGTGCGAAGTGCTGACTTGTGTGTTTCGGTGTGCTGCCTCAGGCCTACATGGAAACCCTGCAGACCCAGTGGAGCTGGCTGCTCCAGATCACCAAGTGCATCCACGTGCACCTCAAGGAGAACGCGGCCTACAGCCAGGTACAGAGGGGCCACACACACACACACACACACACACACACACACACACGCACACAAACACCGCCACCACCATCATCACGTTTTCTCTTGGCCTCTTATTTGCTTTCTGTAAACACGTCCCCCCCACCCCTGCGCGCTCAGTTCTTCAAGGAGGCCAACGAGACCAACGCCAAGCTGAAGAAGGACCACGACAGCATCCGCATGAAGTTCACCTGCGACAAGAACACCCCGCTGGAGAACCTCGCCGAGCTCCTGAAGAACCTGGAGGTACGGTTTCCCCCCTGTTAAGCGGACGGGGCTCGTCCGTCTAGGCCTCCGCTACACCGCTCTGTTTTATCAACAAACCCTTTATGGAAGTGCAGAGGGGAATGTTCCACCGTGCTGTGGGTAACCTTTCTTCTGCCTGGGGGGTGTATGCCAAACCTGCGTTACTGGTTTCGGACGCGGATTGGGACACGGAACACCGTGTTACCGTAAATCAAGGGCGGTGTGCATGCTAATGTTGTAGCTATGCGCGTAGGCATGGTAGGAATGAAAACGGTTTGCGTCGGAATGGCAAGATCAAACTTTCAAAATGATTAACGTGTCACTGCCATTCATTTACCCGTGTGTGTGTGTGTGTGTGTGTGTGTGTGTGTGTGTGTGTGTCTCCTTTCAGAGGGAGAAGGAGAGGATCATGGAGAACAAGCGCCAGGTGCAAAGTCTGGTCAACAAGTCAAAGAGCATCGTGAGGCTGAAGCCCCGCAACCCCGAGGACAAGAGCAGCAGCAGCACAGTCATGGTGGAGGCTCTGTGCGACTTCAAACAGGACCAGGTTAGTAACACACACACACAGAGAGAGAGAAGGCCCCCTGTCCGCTAATCCCCCCCACCCCGGCATAAATCCGCATCTCGGACTGTCATCTGTCAGCAAGCCTCGGTGGAACTGGTTTGAGAGGCGGGAATGTCTGCAGCTCCATTTCAAAGTCTAATCCCCATGAAAGGGCCCACCCTGTGATGTTAAGTTAACAGTTGTTATAATCCTGTCTCTCTGTGTGTGTGTGTGCGTGTGTGTGTGTGTGCGGACCCGCCCCCGGCAGAAAGGGATCTTGAAAGGCAACGAGGGCATCCTGAAGGACAACTCTCAGCGCAGCAAGTGGCTGGTGACGGGCCCTGGAGGTCTGGACATGCTGATCCCCTCCGTGTGTCTGCTTATCCCCCCGCCCAACCCCCTCAGCATCGGCATCGCCGCCAAGTAAGAGCCCCCCCCCCCCATAATATTGGCTTATTCCACGTTAAGGCACATCTCCACAGACAAGCGTTCAATTTATAGTGATAGTTTTGAACCAGTTTCACTTTTATTATTAACCTTTTTTATATTTGTTATTTGTCGTATTTTCATTTGGTTTTAAGATCTGTGTTACATATTTCTTCTTGTTTGGGGTATATTAATACGTAGCTGTTTTTGTTACAACATCATTGTTAAAGCACTTGGTAGCATTGTTAAGAAAATTGCTGTAGAATCAGTATAGGGATCAGTTTGGACTTTCAGCACGTGGTAATAAAGAAAGGCAAGGTTTGTCAGCCGGTCATCCTAGATCAGCAGTCCTATTTCGCTGTGGGCAGGGACGACAAGGGACGCACTGCAAAACAAGAGCGTGGCAGGTCACTCCAGAACACAGACATCTGCTGGGCTGCCGGTAGATTTACGGCAGCGGACTGAGTCGCTGACCGATTGGGGGGTGTGTGTGTGTGTGGCATTGCAGGAACGAGCAGTATTACGAGGCCATCATGAGCATCTGGAGCCAGCTCTATATCAACATCAAGAGCCTCATCTCCTGGCAGTACTGTGTCAAAGACATCAACTACATCAACTCCCTCACTCTCTCCATGGTAACGGGAGCACGCGTTCACCCCACCACGTCGACAACAAAATACCCTCCGTTATACAGATTAGTCAAGTATAAAAACGGCCAAAATAGAACACAATTGTTTTGTGTGTTTTTAACAGACCTTTTCTGGAAAATATTGTTGTTTATTTATCGGTTCCAGACATTGACTATGACCTTTTGGATTCTTATTTTTCTGAAAAAATAGTTTTCCCCTTGACATTAACGTTGACCTTTTGGATAACTATTTGTTAAATTAAATATAGGTCACAGTTTTGCCTTGGAAATATGTCCTGTCTGGCTTTCACTGTCACTTTCACTAGCATGTCCCTAACCGCGGCTCCCTCCCCCCTAGCTGTCCAAGATGCGCCCCGAGGAGTACCGCAACATCATCAAGAGCCTGGAGATGCGCTACCAGGAGTTCCTGCGCACCAGCCAGGGCTCGGAGATGTTTGGCGAGGAGGAGAGGAGGAAGATGGAGGGCCAGTACACGGGGGCCCAGACTCACTACGACACCCTGGTGGTCAAGCTGCCCAGCTACAGTGGGTTTGCTAATACACATTTCTTTAATTGTAGTGTAATCTGAAGTGCACAACGTTTTTCTTCAACCCCCCCCCAAAAAAAGACATCTAAATTTGACTGAATTAGATCATAAAGATAATTCAGACCAACACTGATCTGATAATATGGTGTTACAAAGTAAAATTGTGAATCTCAATTGCCTAAAGCTGCAGCCGCCATGCTTGCATAATCCACCTATCAGACCGTGGACCGTCTTTTCTTGTCTTCCACCAGATGTGTCCACCATCAAAGTGGACGTGCCGGGGCCCAAACCGGAGCTTCCCAAACCGGAGCCTGTCAAGCCAGAGCCTGGCAAGCCGGTAGTCCCCAGCCCGGAAGCTCCAATGAAGCCGTCCACGTCCACGGGCACCACCGAGACCCGGGTCACCGTCCCGCCGCCCAAGCCCACCCCTACCCTCAGCCTCAGCCTACTGAGCGACCTGCACGCCCTGCGCCTCCGGCTGGAGGGCGCCGAGTCGGGCCTCAGCCAGTACCTCCACATCCCCCTGGGGGAGAACAGCGTGCAGGAGTGCTCCCAGCGCCTCCTCAAGATAGAGGTACGGAACAGGGCACGGGCTCACCCCTTGGTGGTGGTTCCGTAAAGAGGGAACCTCGTTTGGTTTGACACCAACCACAAACCACATTGTTTGTTTGTTTTAACAAACACGAGTGCCTGATTGACTTGGGAGGAAGAGCCAAGCGTCTAAGCTACTTGACCCCCTCGTTCTCCTTGTGCCTCTCCCGCAGGCCGTGCACCGCGACCTGGACTCCATGCGGGACGAGTACCTGCGTCTCCGGGAGAGGATCCTGAAGCAGCTGGAGAGCGCAGGGCCCGACTCGGAGCAGGCCAAGTTCCTCCGGGGTGAGCTGGAACTCGTCAACCAGAAACTGGGGGGCCTGCAGGGCCTCTCCTCATCCTACATGCAGAGGTACGTGGTCCTCTGAGTGATGTCTCTGTGAATCATTCATAATGCATTGAAAATAATATATAGGTAGAACTAACTACAGGCGTTTCAAATACTCCATCTCAAATACTTAATATCATATAGTATCACTGTTTTCTTCTTGAAGTGTGTGCTTTAATGCAGCAGCCTTGGGACAGCCGTTTTGTTAGTGATAGTCGGGTAGCTTTGCTGTGGTGCTGTGAACGGTTGCAATTGAACCCCCCCCGTGTCGGGGCTGTGCCCTGGCTGCAGGCTGACCTCGCTGCGGGCCCTGCTCCAGAGCATGTACCAGGCCGAGGACGTGGTGAAGGTGTACGAGGTGCGCCTCACCGAGAAGGACACCACCTCCCTGGACCTGGCCGAGGTGGAGCTCTACCGCATCGCCCTCAAGGTGAGACGCGTGGTCTTAGTCTGCACCGTGCCTGAGGGAGTGTGTCTAGACACGTGCCACACGGCGCGCTGTGGTATGATGTAATATACCCCCAGGGGAAGTGTGTGACAGTGGGTCAGGAAGTGTCCTCACCGAGCACTGACACCCCCCCCCCGCAGCAAATGAAGAGCGACCTGGAGCACAAGAGAGACCTGCTGACGGCCATGGACTCCGACCTGGCCAAGGCGGCGCACTGGAACAGCCAGATCTCCCAGTCCTTCCACAAATGTGACGTGGACCTCTCCAAGTACGGGGACCTGGTGACCCAGATGGGGGACCGCTGGCGCCGCATCCAGCAACAGATCGACAGCCGGTGAGGGATATGGCTAACCCGTCCAGCCGACACACACACACACACACACACAAAACACACTCACTCTGCATTGTATGTAGGACACCACCTTGATCATGACGAGTTGGCCTACAAAATAGGGTCACCGCTATGGCCCGCCTGTTCCTCCTCTCTGGGAAGGCAGCGAAGCAGGGACTTTTCTAAGGAAAGCCCACAGCTGTTCATTCGTACTGACAAGGTCTGCCTCTGTGTGTGGCCCCTCAGAGTGTGGGACCTGGAGAAGCAGGAGAAGCAGCTGAGGCACTACCAGCAGAGCAGCATGCAGCTGGACCAGTGGGTGGACGGCGCCAAGAAGCGGCAGGACGGCCTGCAGACGGCCAAGTTCACCGACGTGGAGACCCTCGTGGAGCACCTCAACCAGCAGAAGGTACCGGCGCTGACGCGGGACGCCGCCCGTCCGTGGGGACGCGGCCTCTCCTACAATACAAACCCCGGTTTAATTTGTGATGTGACCCCGATGAACCGGTTCAGCTGCCTGCTCACTGTGCCCCCTTGTGGCCGTGTCCGTTGTTTCTTTTTTTGCTGGCCAGGCCCTTCACACCGAGATCAAGGGGAAGAAAGAGAAAGTGCAGGACGTCCAAAAGGACGCCGACACCTGCGCCACCTCCATCAAGGTAACGCGCCCCTCCACGACCGTAGCCCTCAGAACGCCATGTCCTTGGCGCCGGTCATTTTGATAGACACGACTCGATTTGGAGACCTAAGTGCCGTTGTGTCCCCAGGACTACGAGCTGCAGTTGGCCGCCTACAGCTCGACCCTCGAGACCCTCCGCAACATCCCCATCAAGAGGACCATGCTGCAGTCCCCCGCCACCGCCATCAGACAAGAGGTACGTGGGCCCGCGTGGCCCAGCGGGTCGCCATCGCCCAGTAATTACAGCCAACCGGTCTTAACCACGGCTAATGAGGGTTAATTAAATCATGGCACCTAGTGGCAGTGTAAGCTCCCTCTGTAATTCACCAACAACCCCCCCCAGGGGCAATTACAAGCAACGTCCTCGTTAAGTCCCCCATTTGCTAATCCAATTAATGAAGCCTGGATAAGCCTGGAGAACCCTTTAGCGCTGAATAACGTTAGTCTAGGGTTTCATGTTCCAACACTTGTTTAACGGTGGACATACCATGACATATGGCGAGCTCCAGGCCTTTTCTTAATGCACCGATTGTCCTCTCGCCAGGCGACCGACCTGCAGTCCCGCTACATCGAGCTGTTAACCCAGTCAGGGGACTATTACAAGTTCCTGGGGGAGATGCTGAAGAACATGGAGGAGCTCAAGGTAAAGGGCCTGGGTGTGGCTCGTGCAGACGTGCGCGACGCCTGCGTAAATCATTGACAGTGTTGTCGAATACGTTTTTGAATGAAGAGTCTTTTCTTTTCTCGAACGATAATACGCTGTCTCTCGTACTCCCCTTGTCCAGATGAGGAACACCAAGATCGAGCTGCTGGAGGAGGAGCTGAGGCGACTGAGGGAGGACTTCCAGGACCGGGGCCGGAAGAACCAGTCCCTGGAGGAGGCGCTGTCCCGCTACCAGCTGGACCTCACCAAGTCGAAGGAGCAGCTCATCAGCATGGAGGAGGTGAAGGGCACCATGCTCACCAGTACCACCGGCCAGCTCAAGGACTTCAGCGACAAGCTGACGCGCCTCACCTACCAGCTGGAGGAGGAGCAGAGCAAGCGGCGTCTGGCCGAGGAGCGCTACTCCGGCCAGCAGGAGGAGTATGAGGCGGCCGTGCGCCGCCGCCAGAAGGAGCTGGACGAGGTGAACTGGGCCAAGCTGGACCTGGAGAAGTCGGTGAAGGACAAGGAGCGCGAGCTGGAGCGCCTGAAGAGGCTGATGGAGGAGGAGGCGGCGCTGCGGCGCGGGGCCGAGGCCGAGGTCTCTAAGGTAAGAACCCAGTGCAGCCAGGAGGTTAGTCAGCTTAAGCAGACCTTCGAAACGGAGATCCACGTCACCAAGACCACGGTGCTGAAGTGCTCCCAGCAGCGAGAGGAGGACGTGGCAGCGCTCCGCCTGCAGGGCGACCGGCTGGAGGCCGAGAAGAGGGACCTGGAGGAGGAGCTGAGGCGCCTGAGGCTGTCCGTCAGCCAGACAGAGCAGGTCAAGAGCCGCGCCGAGCAGGAGGCCCACCAGCAGAGGTCGGCCGTCACCGAGGAGGTCCGCAAGCGCACGGAGCTGGAGGCGCAGCTGCGGGGCGTCGCGCAGCGGCGGGCCGAGGAGGAGCTGCGGCTGAAGGAGGCGGCCAGGAGTAACCAGGAGAAGGACCGGCAGATCGGCCAGCTGGCCCAAGAGCTGGAGGAGGAGGGCCAGAGGAGGAGGGCCCTGGAGATGGAGATCGGCCAGCTGAGGCAGTCCCAGGCCAACCTGCAGTCCAAGCACGTCTCCACCCTGGAGGTGGTCAACAAGCTGAAGGTGTCGGAGCAAGAGGTGCGCGTGGTCCGCGCCGAACTGGAGAAGCAGACTGAGGAGAGGACCAAGGCGGAGCAGAGCGTCGCCCGGCTCCAGATCCGCATCCGCGAACTGCAGGCCTCCCTGGATGCCACGGAGGCAGAGCTGGAGAGCCAGAAGAAGAACGCCCAGGACGAGTTCACCCGCCGGAAGAGGATGGAGTCGGAGATGGAGAGGCTAACCACGGTGTGCAGGGAGCACACCACCACCATTAAGACCCTGCGCTCCGTGCAGGAGGAGGTGTCCCTCTCGAGCAAGAGGTACGACCAGGACCTCCGGGGCCTCCAGGAGGCACTGGACAAGAGCCTGAAGGAGCACAAGGTCACCACGGAGCAGCTCGCCCAGGCCATGGCCGAGCTGAAGGCCCTGAGGCAGCAGCTGTCCGAGGAGAAGGCCCGCGTGCGCGAGGTCGCCCTCCGTAACGAGAGCCTCGCTAAAACCATAGAGGAGAAGAGCCGCCTGCTCAACGAGAACACCAGCGAGCTGGAACGGCTGAAGAGCCAGACGCAGAGCCTGACCAAGGAGAGGCTGAGGCTGGAGGAGGAGCTGAGGACACTGAGGCAGGAGAGGGATGAGCTGAAGCTGAGCCGGGACAGCGTGGACGGGGAGGCCATGGAGCAGATATCCGCCTTCCACGCCCAGCTCCAGAGCAGCAGCAAGAGGACTCTGGAGCTCCAGGCTATTATCAACAGTCTGACCCAAGAGAGAGAAAAGCTCATGGCGGAAGTAGCCAAAGTCCAAAAGCAATCGATTGAGGTATCTTATCTAATTTGAGGGTCAAGTAGAAAGTAATGTCCATCTAATGCATCACTCCTTGCTGCTTTTGCATGACTGTGCTATTGCAAGAATCAAGGTCTAAATGTTTAACCGCATTGTGATTGCCTTGCATGATTCTAATTTAGGATGTAACAGATTATAGACTTAGCCTGGTTATGTATCTACGATTGCTCCACTGTAATCTATTGTAAAATGTCAAACAAGATATTTTACATGTGATTACTTGGCTTGCTTTTATTCACTGAAATTTATGGGGTCATTATTGTAGCAAAACTATTTGCAAATGCCTGTGGAGAGTTGTGTATCTGTATCTCAATCCGTGCGTGCATAATCAGGGTTGTAAGTGTATAAAAAATATCCGTCTGTATTCAGATTTGCAAGTGTGTTGAGAGTTGTATGTGTTGACAAATCCGTGGCAGAGATCTGTGCGTGTGTAGCGATTTGTCTGTCGAGATTTGTCTGTGTGACAGAGATCCGTCGGTGTGGCGATTCGTCTGTGTCTCAGTAGAAATTTCTGTGACTCCCAAAGTGCACTTCGACATGTAACATCCAATCAACGCGTTTATAATAATGTCACATGAGCCGGTAAATAAGCTTTGAACTAGGCTACATCTTAAACTAGGCTATAGAATATAGGCTACGTTAGTCGTTACATTTGCCGAGGCTGCAATTTAATGGTATCTGGTGTTGCTGCTACCAAGTTATTTTCTCTTAGATATTCTAACTAATTCCATTAGTAATGGGTATTCAGTTAGTTTACATTCTCAAACACAACTTTCAAATAATTTATTGCATTCATATGGAAGCCCTAAACTGCCATACATTCATATGCAATATGCAATATCAATTAATCCATTGGTTACACTGGGTGCTACTAATAACTATTGCTCACTGGGTGATACAATACAACGTAACGTGACCGCGGACTGATTGACCGGCCCATTTTAGCTGCCAGAATTTTAAACTTTGATTGGGTGTAGTGTGTCGAAGAGCACAGCCATATAAGAAAGGCAAATAAAGGTTTACGCCGGGCAGTTTCACAACCAGACCAAAATGAACGAACGAACCCCCATAAATATCCGTCCATAGACGTTGACGAACTGAATAAAATTATTATTTAGCTTAAGAGATGGTTTTGTGAAGTTACATTTAAACGTCACATTAAGATATCATGCCATATGCTGCACTAGGCCTACTGATTATACAATGTAATTATTTGCACTGTAGGCTACTTATGCATTATCAAAAGCTGCTGCAGTCTAGTTACTATAGACTACTTCCTTATTGGTTTCACTGTAGACCGCGCAGTGCTAGGTTAGGCCCTTTCATTTTTGTTAATTCTGATATAAATAACCATATAGCCCCTCAGGCATACAGCAGAATCATATGCACTTATGATGAAAAAGACACGTTTTGTGTGAACCAAAATGTGTTTATTAAAATAACTTTCGCCATGCCAATATAAAATGGCCAGTTGTGCCCCTCACAACTCTTCTACAATTTATTTAGTATTTGTCTATTAAATGTCTGTTGCTCACTTATTAAAAAGCAAGGAAAGTTGGATAGTTGGAGATTAAATGGTTTACACTTTCATTAGTTCTTAGAACTTAAAACGTTAACATCACTAGAAATATTGCAACAAATTGCAAAACAATCGACCATTAGCATATCGTTCAAGTTTCAGACTTTTCTACTGAGACACACCTACGAACATCGACACACAGACGAATCGTATGGAATTAGATCATCATCATCATCATCATCGTCATCCGCTTTGTCCGGGGTCGGGTCGCGGAGGTAGCAGTTCAAGCAGGGCCACATTAACCAGCTCTGACTTGGGGATTCCAAGGCGTTCCCAGGCCAGTGTGGAGATATAATCCCTCCACCCGGTCCTAGGTCTGCCCCGCGGCCTCCGCCCAGCTGGACGTGCCTGGAACACCTCCCTAGGGAGGCGGCCAGGTGGCATCCTTACTAGATGCCCGAACCACCTCAACTGGCTCCTTTCTACGCAAAGAAGCAGCGGCTCTACTCCGAGTCCCTCACGAATGGCTGAACTTCTCACCCTATCCCTAAGGGAGATGCCAGCCACCCTCCGGAGGAAGCTCATTTCCGCCGCTTGTATCCGCGATCTCGTTCTTTCGGTCATGACCCACCCTTCATGACCATAGGTGAGAGTAGGAACGAAGATAGACCGGTAGATTGAGAGCTTTGCCTTCTGGCTCAGCTCTCTCTTCGTCACAACGGTGCGATAGAGCGACTGCAACACCGCACCCGCTGCTCCAATTCTCCGGCCCATCTCTCGTTCCATTTTACCCTCACTCGAGAACAAGACCCCAAGATACTTGAACTCCTTCACTTGGGGTAAAGACTCATTCCCTACCTGGAGTAGACAATCCATCGGTTTCCTGCTGAGAACCATGGCCTCAGATTTGGAAGTGCTGATCCTCATATCAGCCGCTTCACACTCGGCTGCGAACCGATCCAATGAGTGCTGCAGGTTGCAGACTGGAATTAGATCGCTATCAATAATCACAAATAAATGCAGATCAATTCATAAATGTATTTCCTGATTAACATATAAATGGCGTGGTTCACGAATAAATGTATAAGGATTCACAAATAGTTTTTTGTGATTTAAATATAAGTGACCCTGTTCACAAATAAATGCATTTCAATTCACAAATGTTTTTAGACATTTATATATAAATTACGTAGTTCACACAAATATGTTTAGTTTTAAACAAATATAAAACAAATCTCAAAGCGGTTACATTTATTTGAAACCTGCCGAATCTGCATTTGTGAAGTGTCTAACATTTGTGGATCACATCCTATTCGTGTGTGGATTTTTGAGAGTTTCTTGCCACAGCGCGACTCACGAATACATTTTTTTTAAACGGGGAAGTTCTATAGCCAATCAGATATGACTTTCCCTTTCAGCCAATCACGTACGTTTCTACATACTTCATGTTTCTTCTCGGAGGTTTCCGTGGAGTAATGTTGTCTTGATTTGATTTACAACTGCGGTCTTCGGTTTGAAATCTGAGGCAATTTTTCAAGGTAAGAGAAGTTATATTCATGATAAAACATTTTATACCAGTTCACTGACGAAACAATTTTGTCACAAAGTGTTTTTTTGTAGTGGTAGGTATTTTTGAAAACTTGCGCTAACTAAACAGCGAACGTTAATGGAGATCAGCTGCTCTCTCTAGCTAAAGAGCTGAGCTCCTTTGACTGAATTTTGTGTCCGTTTCTGTAAAACTATACCAAAATAGGTTAGCTAGAAAGAATATATTTGATTTGAACTGCATTTCAATACAATAAATATTTTGACATTTTTACATTTCGTCACGTCACATCTAATGTTATAACCGTTATAAAAAAAAAGTTGAATGCCTAATATGTTAGAACTTATTTGGCTTGCTGCTTTTCATCAGGACAGTGAGAGTACTGCCTGCATTAGGCCATTCTAGTTTGTCTACAGGCTTAACTATAAAGATTTGTGAATTAACACACTACTAATTGTGGCACATTTCTCTATTGTGGGGATTCATGGAGCAAGATACCAAAATACCCTGCCCCGGCACCAAGGAAGAAAAGGCTGCAGACAACTGACAAGCTCAGGGTCATAGCAGAGAAGGACATGGACTATAAGGGAAGGTAGGATCTCCTGGCTGTGAAAGTTCTGCAGTAGAAGAGGACATGGACTCTGATCGCCTGCTATGAACATCAGCAACATAATACATGGTGGTCCAATGTTAATGATTTATCTACAGTACCGCTAGTCTACCTTTTAACAAATATAATACGTGTATAATATTTTATATAATGCATATGCACTTGTTCAATATTGTCATGCAATTCTGATGTTGCACGGTATCTGTTATTGTCCATTGTTAAATAAAATGGTTTTATTGAACACACATTGTACATTTTAGTGTATTTTTTAAGTAGATTTAGTTTCATTCTGTTAACACAACTGATCATGATTGTGGAGAAGTGGTTGGGAAAATGTCAAGTTTTCCTCCATCTATATGAAAGTGATTAAAAATTCTGGTGTGAGTGAGGTAAAATATGGTGGCCAAAGAATATTTTTGTAAGTATTAGTGTGTAAGCTTCTTGATAAAGGCTGATTCAAATCACGTAATCATAGATATTTATGTAGTTTGAGAGAACTACTTATTTTCTTCATATTGGTATGTACTATTTTGATGTGTGATAAACCTAGCATAAACGTGTAAGCATGTTGACTTTATATTTTGGAACAGAATCGAATTTTTTTTTTTACTAATTCCATAATTTTGTACGTTTATACATAGCCTTCACGTTTCTACTGGGAGGAAGAGCCATATAGATATATAGCTCAGCCTCCCGGTAGAAACATGAAGTATGTATTAACGTACGTGATTGGCTGAAAGGGAAAGTCATATCTGATTGGCTACAGAGCTTCCTCATTTGAAAAAAATGTATTCCTGAGTCGCGCTGTGGCAAGAAGCTCTCAAAAATCCACACGAATACGATATGATCCACAAATGTTAGGCACTTCACAAATGCAGATTCGACAGGTTTCAAATAAATGTTACTGCTTTGAGATGTTTTTTTCCATTTGACCTTAACATATTTGTGTAAACTACGTAATTTATATATAAATCTCTAAAAACATTTGTGAATTGATATGCATTTATTTGTGAACATCATCACTTATATATAAATCACAAAAAACTATTTGTGAATCCATTCGTGAACCACGCCATTTATATATTAATCAGGAAATACGTTTATGACTTGTTCTGCATTTATTTGTGATTATTGATAGCGATCTAATTCCATAGAATCGCCACACCGACGGATCGCTGTCACACAGACGAATCTCGACACAGACAAATCGCTACACACGCACGGATCTCGAGAATGCAGATCTCTGCAACGGCAGAAGTGTAGCGAAAGTCACGTGTAAAAACACATCCAATTGAGAGGACCGCGTGAGTTGTAATTTATGCTTGCCTGGATTTACAGCTCTTGTAGAAAAATACTTAGACTTTTAGCCATTAATATCCACGTACGTATTTACAGATTTGTCTACACATTTACAGATCTATGCAGGCATTCACAGATTTGTCTACACATATACAACTCTCAATACACTTGCAATTTTGATACACTTACAAACCTGATTATGCACTCATGGATTGAGATACAGATACACAACTCTCCACGCATTTGCAAATAGTTTTGCTACAATAATGACCCCATAGAAATTACTTCATGTGCTCTTCACCACTGCACCTGACACAGCTTGCAACTCCACCACTTGGTCAACACTTGCATTTTCTAACCTACGAACATTTACTAGCAGACTGCTAAATAAAAAATGACATATCTCTAAATTATATCCATCAATTTGATATCAAAGGGTTGTTGGCCCTTATATTGTTGACACAAAAACAAAGCTAGGAGTGTACCAAATTGATGGAGGACCTGCTTTTGCAATGTGTCACAACCATTCCACTATAGCCATGCATTATTCATGTTGGAGTGTGTGCATCGTGAGATTGTTTCTGTTAACACGGCGGTTGTTGACCGTGCGCCTCATCCCTTGTGTCTCCGTAGACCTCCATAAGGGTTCAGCAGTCCCAGAGTCACCACACCATGCTGCTCCAGGAAAAGGACAGCCTCCAGGCCAAACTCCAGCAGCTGGAGCAGGACAAGCTCCGTCAGCAGCGCCTGGAGGAGGAGCTCAACCGCATCAAGCTCACCCTGGACACGGAGCTGCGGGACAAACAGCGGCTCCAAGAGGAGAACGCCGCCGTCCGCAAGGACTTCACCTACTACAAGAGCCAGTGTGAGGTCCGGGAGAGCCAGGCGAGGCAGAGCGACGCCGACCGCGACAAGGCGGACCGCGAACGGAGCTCCCTGAGGAGCGAGGTGGAGCGGCTGACGATGGAGCTGCGGAGCGTGGAGGAGCGCTACCGGGGCCGCCTGCAGACCTCCGAGAGCGATGTGTCCCTGCTGAACCAGAAGAGGGAGGCCCTGGAAAGGGAGCTGAGGAGGCTGCAGCAGAGGCCCGCCTCGCTGAACATCCAGACCCAGACGGACGAGAGGACGCCGTCCGTGGACCCCTCCAAGCTGGTGTTCGACGGCGTGCGGCGCAAGGTGACCGCCCACCAGCTGTGCGACTGCGGCGTCATCACCAAGGCCACGCTGGAGAAGCTCCTGAAGGGGGAGAAGACGGTGGCCGAGGTGGCTGTGGACATCCAGCTCCACCTGAAGGGGAGGGGCGTCATTGCCGGCGTGACGGGGGGCGGCCACGGGAAGATCTCCGTCAATGACGCGACGAACAAGAATCTGCTCAGCCCGGAGAGCGCCCTCATGCTGCTGGAGGCCCAAGCGGCGACCGGCCACATTGTGGACCCCAAGTTCAATGAGAAGATGTCTGTGGACGCGGCCTGCTCCAGAGGGCTGGTGGAGACCGGGGACCGAGACGCCGTGCTGATTGCCGAAGCAGCCAGCACCGGCTTCAAGGACCCCCACACTGGGAAGCTGCTGTCCGTGGGCCAGGCCCTCAAGCAGGGCCGCCTGAACAAGGAGGTGGCCCTGCGTCTTCTCCAGGCCCAGGACTCCGTCGGAGGAATCCTCGACCCGGTTCTCAGCGTCTACCTACCCAAAGACCTGGCGCTGGACCGCAACCTGATCGACGACGACCTCTACCGGGCCCTGAACAAGAAGCCCGCCTGCTATCTGGATCCGGCCACGGGCGCCAAGGTCAGCTATTACGACCTGAAGGGGAAGTGCCGGGTCGAGCCCGTCTCGGGCCTGCTCCTCCTCCCCGCACCCGACAAGGCCATGACGGTGAAGGGCCTCCGTGGCGAGGTGTCCATCGCCGAGCTGGTCAACTCCAAGCTCCTGAGCGAGTCCGACGTGCAGAAGCTCAATCAGGGCCAGCTGACCAGCTGCGACATTGAAGACCGCCTCAAGAGCTACCTGCACGGCTCCACCTGCATCGCGGGCATCTACGACGAGAAGAACGACAGGACCATGCCCATCTACCAAGCCATGAAGGAAGGCCTGCTGATGAGAGGCACCACCCTGGAGCTCCTGGAGGCCCAGGCGGCCTCGGGCTTCATGATCGACCCCATCAACAACGTCTTCCTGACGGTGGACGAGGCGTGGCGGAGGGCCCTGGTGGGGAAGGAGTTCAAGGACAAGCTGCTGTCCGCCGAGAGGGCCGTGACGGGCTACCGAGACCCTCACACGGGGAAGACCATCTCCCTCTTCCAGGCCATTGAGAAGGAGCTGATCGAGAAGGGGCACGGCATCCGACTGCTCGAGGCCCAGATCGCCAGCGGCGGCATCATCGACCCCAAGGAGAGCCACCGCATCGACGTGGACGTGGCCTACAGCAGGGGCTACTTCGACAAGGAGATGAATGAGATCCTGTCCTACGAAGGGGACGACACCAAGGGCTTCTTTGACCCCAACACCCAGGACAACCTGACCTATCTCCAGCTGAAGGCGCGCTGCATCAAGGACCCCAAGACGGGGCTCATCCTCCTGCCGCTGAGAGACAAGAAGAACCCCAAGGCGAGCTCGCAGAGCAGCACCTCCAATATCCTCCGCAAGAGGCGTGTGGTGATCGTGGACCCGGACACGGGCCTGGAGATGTCGGTGCGCGAGGCCTACCACAAGGAGCTGATTGACTACGACACCTTCCTGGACCTGTCGGAGCAAGAGTGTGAGTGGGAGGAGATCACCATCAACAGCTCGGACGGCTCCAGCCGCCTCGTCATCGTCGACAAGAAGACGGGGACCCAGTTCGACATCCAGGACTCCTTGGACAAGGGGATCATCACCAAGAGCGCCGTGGACCAGTACCGGGCTGGCACCATGACCCTGACCCAGCTGGCCGACCAGATCACCAGCCGAACCCGGAACACGGAGCTGTCCATCACGACCAGCAGCGCCGAGGACGTGGCCGTCTGCAGCAGCCCCGCGCTGGCCGCGCCGTCCTCCCCCACCGTCCGCAAGCGCCTCAACAGCATCTCCATCACGCTCTCCCCGCCGGAAATGTACGACGACCAGAGCCCCGTGGCGGCCATCTTTGACACGGAGACCATGGAGAAGATCACCATCCCGGAGGCCCTCCGACGGGGCATAGTGGACTCCATCACTGCCCAGAGGCTGCTGGAGGCCCAGGCCTGCACCGGAGGCATCATCAACCCGGCCACTGGCCAGAGGATGACCTTGCAGCAGGCCGTGCACCAGGCCATCGTCGACGACGACATGGCGGCCAAACTGAAAGCGGCCCAGAAAGCTTTCATGGGATTCGAAGACGTGAAGACCAAGAAAAAGATGTCGGCGGCCGAGGCCATGAAAGAGAAGTGGCTGCCCTACGAAGCAGGCCAGCGGTTCCTGGAGTTCCAGTATGCGACGGGCGGGCTGATGGAGCCCGGAACAGGGAAGCGGGTAAGCATCGAGGAGGCCATCCGGAGAGGCTGGCTTGACGGCCGCGGGGCCCAGAAGCTACAGGACCCGCGCAGCCACGCCAAGAACATGACCTGCCCCAAGACCAAGCTGAAAATTTCGTACAAGGAGGCTATGGACAGCTGCATGGTGGAAGAGGACAACGGGATGAAGATGCTTCAGGCCTCCTCCATCTCCTCCAAGGGCATCAGCAGTCCTTACAACGTGTCCAACCCAGGGTCGCGCTCTGGCTCCAGAGCCGGTTCCAAGGCCGGCTCAAGGAATGGCTCTCGCCGCGGCAGTGTCGACTACTCTTCCTCCTCCGCTTTCAATTACAGCTTCAGCTCCAGCACCAACAACTTCAGTAACAACTTCCTTTCTTAATGCACATAGAGCTATAGGGAGCTACACATTAAAATAATTGTTGATGCAAGTTATTCAGTTTGTAATGAAATCATGTTTTGTTTTTGTTTTTTAGATTTGCTTATGCTTTCAACTAGCTGGTTTGGGAAATAAAGTTTTTTTTTTGGTAGCAATACATTTGATTTATTAATTGACAAGTTTTTTTCTAATTGTTCTGTTTGAAAAGTCATTTAGGGTTTGCAGTTTACTTGAAATTATTTGGAGAAAAATAATTAATAAACAGAGTTGTTTTAATGATATTGCTTATTATGTATGTAACAGATAACATTATACTATTGTAGGTTTAAGTGCTTTAGCAATACAATATACACTCAATGTATCGGGATACCCGATTACAATTGTATTACTTGCTTTTGCTGATATTTGAAATTTTAGTTGGCAGATGTTTAACAGTTGGAAAAAAATTATAAACGTTTTAGAAATAGTCCAACATAGAAATGTTTTTTTATGACTGCTTTTAGATAGAAAAAAAATAATAAAGATTTGGTGATGAAAATATTTAGAATTTTGTATTTTTGTTATACATTCCAAGATCATTCCTATCTTTAAACCTCACTCTCTTATTATTATTATTATTATTATTATTATTATTGTAATTATTATTATAGAAGGATCAAGTTGTATTTTGTTTAAAACAATACCACACCTTATCCTGTAGAGGGTGCTAACTGCTTTGGTTAACCCAATGTTATACGCCAAGGAAAGGAGATGAAGACCTGTAGTTTCTTTTTTGAAATGTTTGTTTAGTCATAAACAACTGAAGAAGAGCTTCAAGGTAATGATATGATACAAGGCAGCTGTCATGCTACCACAATATTGATCATGTTTTAGCATTGATTATAGAAAAATATTTTTTCTTTCAGAATAGATCATACTTGAACATCATGATTTCAAATCACTGTTTGGCAGGACCTTATCATTTGGACGATATATGACAATTTCCATTGGCAGGGTCAATGACAGGGTACCAAAACCATACCAAAAACCATGCTTTGCACAAAGTAAATCATTAAACTGGTTACTCCTTAGGCAACCAAGGTCCACCACACACAAATCGTTGTTATGTAACCTGAGCTCCCCTTAACAGTCAGACAACCGACCATGCATAATGCCAAGGGTCATAAGTTATCAATGTACTTTTATACAACCTAACAAAAGGAGGCAAAACATGTTGCTAGCATTAGGCTTCTGAACATGATCTTCACAGTGCCGTCACGTTGAAGTCGCATGCTCATAATTTACCTACTGAAACTGTTAGGATATGTAGCGTCATAGTTTCAGAACTTAGGTAAAGTCACTGAGGAAAAGGCTGGGACTACCACTAAGCCTGCAGAACTCTAGTCTCTAGTCAGGATTCTGTTCTCTGTGGTCGCCTTGGTAACTTTAAAAACACTTATTTATGCTGACAATCAAAACCACTGTGTGATGTTACTTTTATGTTGCTTTCAGTCATGTTTTTCCGTCAGAAGGCTTTGTGTACTAAGAAGTAGACAGGAGGAAAAAGAGAGTGAATCAGAGCTGGGAGGGGAGGGGGGGGGGTGTTCCCTCTCTTTTCTCTTTGTCATTCCTCTAATGAAAGAGTTGAAATGTTCACTATAATGAGCCCCCCTGTTCCCCCAAATCCCACCCATCCCCCGCTGTCTGACTGTGTGTTTGCCTGCGTGCGTGAGAGAGAGAGAGAGAGAGAGAGAGAGAGAGAGAGAGAGAGAGGGGGCTTACAGACATGGAGGAAGTATACGTTAGCATGTGTGTTTGGTGAACGAGAGAGGTGGAAGGCGGGAGGGAGGGAGGGAGGGAGGGAGGTAGGTAGGGGTTGCCGGAGAGGGGAGGGGAAATAGGGAGGGGGCCGGATCAAGGGAGGTAGCTCCAGAAAGCCCAGTGGGAGGACTATCCCATGCCAGGACTTGTGGCGGCTGCAGAGGCTGCCTTGACTGGAGGAGGAAGTGTGTTGGGGGTTGAGCGATGCAGCAGCAGGAGCAGCAGTAGTGTGAGGAGCAGAGCCAGGCTTCCATTTTAACACAGCCAGCCAGCCAGCCTGGGAGAGCAGAGTGGGGACCAACGTGAGCCTACAGAAGTGTCTGTGAGCAGCCTGCGTGCACATTCCACCACGGGGGGGGGGGGGGGGGAATGAGGCTCTCAGGCTCCACTAAGCCTGTGTGAGGAGCCGAGGGTGCTTCGCTTGGACTTTACCTCCGCCTCGTCTGTCTCCCAAAGCAGTCGCGAACGAAAGGATTGAAAGGGGAAGGCACCGTAAAAAAAAAAGGTAAGGTCCCCCTGTGTGAACCTTTTCATATGCCGAGGGAGTTTCAAAGTGGCGGCTGGTGTGTATACTTCAAAGCGTCCGGATTAAGGTTCCGTGCAGTCTTGAGTGGGGGGGGTGTCAGGGCTCCGCTCTGTGGCGCACTGCTTAGCCACATTTCATCCACTTCATAATGCGTTTCAAACTGCAAAATGGAGCACGGCTCACACTTTATTTACCTTGGCCCCGTGCCCCTGCCAATGGTGAATACGCGTGCGAGGGAATGTGCCTGTGCGTGAGAGAGAGTGAGTGTGTGTTACGGCACGCAAAGACCTGGCAGCTTTTTGCAGAGAGAGAGAGTGAGAGAGAGAAGGGGTCATTCAAACTCAACAAGTAGCAAGGTTGTGACTGTTTTTTTCCTTCAATGAGACAGACTGTTGTTTCTTTGAAACCCCCTCATAGAGCCTTGGCCCGCCTTCTCACTCTGAAAGAGATCTCACTGGTGGTGTCAATGTGCCACTTGTTTAATTGTCTCCCGCTCAGACGCGGGACTCCATGCTGTTTTCTTTTGGGGGGGGGGGGGGAGGGGGGGCTTTCGTTTGAATAGACCTTTATAATGGGAAACATATGGGGGGGGGGGTCCTAAGGGCTACTTCACTCCGCACACTAACCAGAGTGGTTCCTTCGCTGTCTCTTCTTCCACGGCTAGCGAGAAAGGGATGGAGAGAGAGAGAGAGAGAGAGAGAGAGAGGAAGAGGAGGAGTGTAGTGCGTTGAGTCACAGCTGCTGCTCGGTATTTCAGCCCCCCCCCCCCCCGGGGCTTTTCTCCTCACTACGGCAGCCATTGTGGATGACGTGCACGCGAGGCCGTCCTCACCTCGCCGTGGTGACGCCCTCCCCTTACCTGAGTCTCATTCTCCCCGTCCCTGGGGTCTAGGTGTGGGACCACCACCTGCCTGTACACCACCCCGTGTTCCTCCCCTTTAAACACGAGGAGGGTTGTTGGAAAGGTGTTTGATGGACACATGGGGTACTACTTTAGACGAGAAACTCGTCGAGATTAAAAAGTAACCTTCTTCGATTGTCTTTCCTCGATTCCTCCATTTGCAATAGCTGATGTATACAAGATCGCTCTTAACAGCCGGGTGGCAGAAGTTGGAAGGGCAGTGCCACCTGGCCTTTTTTTGCCCGTCTGCGCCCTGTTAGCCCTGCTCTGATGAAAGGCGGCGGCCGCAAGGCAGGCTAAGTGACAGAGGAACAGGGAGTCAGACGGTGTGGCTGGGATAGGTGGGCTGGTGGGTCGGCAGGCTGGCTGGTTGGCAGAGAGCAGAGACTGGGGCCGTGCACTCCCCAAGCCCCACGCGTCTCTCACCCCCCTGGAGGAGCGCGCCACCACGCAGCCCATAGGAGTGAGCGCGGTGGGCCGGATCACTTTGTCCCAGCGACCCCTGCCGCCGCTACCCCGACCGACATGTGTGAGCCATTAAATGGGCGAGCGAAGGAGACTAAGCAGAGGAAAAGACGGAGAGAGAGCGAGAAAGGAGAAAAAGGGACAGCGAGAAAGAGTGGGAGCGTAATCCATTTTGGAACGCATTCCTCCCTGACCTTGGGGCTTGGGAAGCGGTAATTAGGGGAGTGCTTTGGGAGCCTGTTGGCGGCGGCTCGCAGATTCACCCTCTCCGAGCCGGGGCCTCTACCGCGCTCGGAGTCCATTTTTCAAAATACATCCCTTTTACGAGCCCGGAGACAAATACATGTTAGCGTTCCAGCATCTCTGAATGAACAGGGCTAAAAATACACCCTTCTACCCTTCTCCTGGCTGTGCGACTGACGGGTTCCAGGGTTTTGTATGTTTCGGCGCTCCAGCGTCGTCTGGGCGTCAAAGCCGCAGCGAAAAATACACGGAGCCTCTGACAGAAAGTGGATGGAACAAACTGTGGCCTCTGCTCTCCACCGCTCCCTCTCTCCCTCTCTCCCTCTCTCTCTCATCTGGCCCCTTGGACCAGCTCTATTGTGTCGTGCTGGTTGTTTTCAGGAACCCCAACAGTAGGGACCAGCTCTATTGTGTCGCGCTGGTTATAGGCTTGTCCCAGAGAGGGAAGCGCTGTGCACTAAGGACAGCTCAGATAAATAAAAATGAAGATTCCTTTGATTCGGGGCAAACCAGACGAGAATATTTAGAGCTTTGATGGACAAAATGGTCTCCAAAACAATGGCTTGAATGTCCTCCATCTACCCTGTATACGGATTTTTGTCACTTCATTGTGCTGTAAGCTGTTTTTGTCCCATCCCAGTTCTAAATATTTGTGTCTGGTTTGCCTCAGGCTGAGAGAGGTCTCAGACTCTCGGTGAGAAAGCACAGGCAGGCTCCCCTTTTAAAAACATTCCAGTCTAGCAGTTGCCCCACAGACAGCCGGACGTCCTGAAGCGTTTTACGGCACTCGAGGTGTTACTCGAGGGTTGAAGACAAACAGCTTAGGAGATCATTAATCTGCCGCGGCTGTGGCCGCGGCCCAGCGCCAGGACTCCCAGGGAGACCGAAGGCTACGTGTGGCTGCTCTTTCGCATAGCTCTCCCATCGAGGGCCAAAGTTCTCCAGCTGGGCTGCATGAGCCGTATCGTTCCCTGTGGAACCGTGACATGTCAGAGCCCTCGCGGTCGTACCGTTTTTCGTATTTGTCATGCCCGGAGGCACTTTTTATATTGAGTGGTTACTAGGGGTTTGGCGCTATTTGAGAAAGAGTTAACTAGTGTTTATTTTTTTCTTCTTTTCCGTTTTGTTTACGTAGAGGGAGAAGGAATGCACTACTTTTCACCACGGGAGCATTTCTCTGGTTTAATGGGACCGAACGGGATACTCTACTAACCCCAAAATGAACGCCACCTCCGTGAGCTGTCAATCATGAACTGAGCTGAGCCAATGTAGTGCCTCACTCTGCTTTCTGTGTCGGCAAAGGGAGAGGGGGTTGGCTGATTGCTATCATGTGTGCGCTGGCACAACCTTATAGTGGAAGCTGCGGTCCACTATAGTGCTCTCCCACTGACTTAGGCAAACACCCCACATACATACTTGTAGTATAATAGTCCCATTTGATGGCAGCCATCTTTCCACTGATCTTTTAAACCATAACTTGGTTTCCATTATTTATTACCAGGAATGGAGCTGTATCTATCGATTTGCCTATCATTGCTGACAAGTCTGGCACTCTGAATAGATGAGACATGTGGGATTTATTATTAGCTTGCTATTGAAACACCAAGTGCGGTTCTAAAGCCGTGCCCCCATAGTAAACCAGGGAAAATTATTAATATTACTACGTGGATCGATACTTGGACATTATAGCTGGCCATATGCTGCCTTAAGCACTGTTTTAATGGCTACAGATATATTTTTATCACCACAGACACTCAGACACTGTGTTTAAAGACTTAAGTCCTCCCCTTGCCTTGCACTTTGTCATACACAGTTTCCTTTTCTTTGCTTGGAATGATATATGGAATGAGAAAAAATAATATCCCATATCCCAAGTTCTCATATCCTATTTTTTAACCATGTGCCTACTATTGAGAGAAAACCAGTTTGGATGGAAAAAAACAAGGCACCAATGGACCTCTCTTCCAGACATGTAGCAACCGTCCTATTATGATACAAACAAACCTTTACGTAACCCGAGAGGGTTGGTTTGGCTCGGACCTGGCGTTCAGAGGAGCTGATCATTTGTGACAGCCCCCACATGCTGGGTCTATGGCAACTGTTGTCACCACAACCAGCTCCCGAGTGAACACAGCCATGAGGTCACTGTTCCAGCATAATCAGGCGCCGGCTTCGCTTCCCAGAAGAGGAGAGAGTTCCGGAGGCTACACGTTTTCTCCTCCCGAAATCGCATGCCCTCCATCGGGCAGCCCTGCTTTTGTCCTTGGTTGGCTGCTTGTGGAAGATTCCACACCCGTCAGCCAGGTGAGGGGGTGAGGCTCCCAGAAGAGAACGGGGCCACGTCCCAACTCACCAGCTTTCTCTGCCCACCTCCTTTCTGTTGTGGACTTAGTCATGGCAGCATTCTGAAATTATCCATCGAGGGGGGGAGGGAAGTGGTGTTGAACTGCTGCCGATCTCCCGCAGCTCGGGGTCGGCTGTGCGTGCGCGAGCCTGGCTGACAGCGCCCACGCAGTCTCACCCAGCTCCTACCTGGGGGGGCCAGACACACCCTAATCTACCCTCATCCACCCTGACACAGTCTGCCTGTTTCAGCTTGCTTTCCCCTAGAGCAGGGCAACCGTGTTCCAGGCGGAGCAACTCGTCCCCCCCCCCCCCCCCCATCTGCCAGACTCACATAGGGTCCTGGGCGGGCTGACGGCTTGGGGAACCTTGGCACTGGCTGTTGTTTTGCCTTCGTGGACTAACGCCGTGCCTCGAACCGGGGAACAAAAGCACTCAAATTAAAGGCCAATTATGTGTAGTGCGTGCTGGGGCAAGTCCGAGTTGTTAGCTGGATGGATGGCAGCCATAACAGAGAGGTCTTAGAGGGAATGGACAATCTGCATTATAGTGATTGTCTGAATCGTTTGTGTCTGAGTTGAAGTAATAGTATTACAGTTGCTTGCTTCTTCTCTGGTTTTATGAATGGGGAAAATGTTACCTTTGTTTAGTTCCTTTTTTTCTAATCAAGTCATGAAGTGGTTATGGACCTTACGCACAGTCAGGCTTACTAACCGACAACAAGAATTCTGTTTTCTGTTTGGTTTTCTGCCGAATGTGATGCAGATTGTGCTTTGGGGCTTTGTTGACAACTAATTTGCCTGGGCCTTGAACTCAACGAACAAGACGAACATTCCTTAACATTCCTGAAGGTTAGGTTTGGGAAATATGCAAAATGTCTTTTTTTTTTTTTGTTGGCTAGGATAGTGCATCGAGTCATTCCGAAAGAAAAAAAACAGACTCCATAGCCACGGCTCTGTCCCAAAGAACACAGGCTTCAAGTGTTAGTTGACCTGTTCATTAAATTCACATTAGTCGACAGTTTTTCCTCCAGCTCTCTGGGGAAGTGGACTAACCCAGCCATTAGTGCCTGCAGTCTCGAGTGACTCCCCCAAAACCCAACACACACACACACACACACACACACACACACACACACACACACACACACACACACACACACACACACACACACACACACACACACACACACACACACACACACACACACACGCGCACAATGACCAGCCCTCAGTCTGTTTCCCCTAGTGATGACCTCCTCACACTCACACACACAAACACCCACTCACACAGCCCCCTTTCATTCCGCTCTGAGGGCTGGTTTAAGCCCTGGGTACATGGCCGCCGGACGGCCCCTGCTTTACGGCCCCCTCACTCTTTGGAGCCCTCCAAGTGTGTGTGTGTGTGTGTGTGTGTGTGTGTGTCTGTGTGACGCTTGCCTGCAGTCACTTCAGACTTAATTAACAGACACATTCTCTTCGGTGAACTGGCCCGCCCTTTTTAACAGTTAATCACGACAACAAACAAACAGCAATCAATGTCACTTGGGAGATGGATAGCATTTTTGGTTCGATTTGAAACGGGTGTTTGTGTGTACATAATGTATATTAGACAGACCATATTATTTACATATAACAAGCTATCAAGTTGTTCAAAACAACCACAATTTAATTTAGAAAAGCCACGGCATTACTCCCACGACAAAAGTGTGGACGCTCCTTTTTACCAAACGAGACCGATGCAGTCCGGACGGTTGGGATCATAGATGTCGCTCAGAAGCAAACGCTGAGCGGTGGTCAGTGGCCAGTCCAGCTGGCAGGCAAGAGAGAGTACACCGCCGGGGTCCTAGGCAGAGATGAACCGATACGGAGTGTGTGTAGGGGGGGAGCCTCCCCACCTCCCCGCCTCCCCACCTCCCCACCTCCCCAGCCCAATCCCCAGCAACACAGGATGTTCATGGACATGAGGTCAGAGATGCTGCTCGCCACCCGCTCAGGGATTTACAGAGCACTGACCGATGGCGACTAGTTCCAACCGGAATGCTATCCGACCTCTGTTGGCTCCACTAGCGGTTTTTCCTTGTTGTTCACAGACACACGGCACAACTAGGGGCCGACTTAGTTCTTAGTCACTTAATGTGTTTTCGCTCGCGTTTCAATTCGACGGCGGTGTTGATTGCTGAGTTCACCGATTAGAAAGCTGTGACGCGCGTTGAGTTTCACGTCACCGTAGTAGGCTGTCGCCGAAAGCCACCTTGCCGGACATGTTGCCTGAATACATAAGCTACCGCTCCGTCATGCACGCACAGGTTTCAGACCTAAACCCACCGCGGACATTGCTAGATGAGGACGTTGCCCCTTCAAATATTGACGCGCGGCGGTCAATTTGCAGTGAGTGGCCGGGCCGGAGGTCAGCGTGATAGCCGGCACCTGACACATATCTCCCTGTGTGTGTGTGTGTGTGTGTGTGTGTGTGTGTGTGTGTGTGTGTGTGTGTCCCTGACAGAGGAAACCCAACCCCTGGATCCAGCATGGAGGAGGGATACGAACTGGACCTGACCTACGTGACGGAGCGCATCATCGCCGTGTCCTTCCCGCGGGCATGCTCCGAGGAGATCTACCAGCACAACCTGAAGGATGTCACGCGCATGCTCAAGTCCAAGCACGCCGACAACTACCTGGTCAGTGTTTTTACCCCCGCCTGAACAGCAGGTTGATCCTGGGTGGACGAGTAACTGATTGGATTTATCGGTAATGGCCGGGCGTAGTTATCAAGCACTTGATAAGCACGTCTGTGCTTTTTATTGAATGTCTGACCTTCTTGGTCGATCTTAGAGATTGCACGAGGTCACGTTGCAAATTGTATCGACCGTCGTCTCAGGGACGGTGACAGAATATTGATTGCTCCTCCCTACGTGTCTTTACCTCCGTGGACGATCAGCTGACCGTGGGATTGCTCCAAAGAAACCCTTTGGCTTTGGGGTGAATATTCTTGTTGTTTGTCTTCGCAGATAATCAACTTGTCGGAAAAAAGGCATGATCTCTCCAAGATGAATCCAAAGGTAGGGTCATGTTGGCCACGTCAGACACCCACAGGAGACACAGGCAAACTAATTCTGGGAGAATATGCTAGTTGCCCCGTTTGATCAGCAACATCAGCACCTTTCTAATTGAGAACGTACTTTGACGTGTCATTTCAAAGGCAATGAAGGGCACTTTCTCTTTGTTTATGCTGTGCTAACTCTTATTACTTGCTATAGCTTTTGGTCTTCAAACATTTTTACTCCCTCGCAGGAGGGCAAAACTGCGTGACTCCATCCAGTTACAGCTTGGTCCCACCATAAAGTGTGGTGTGTGTGTGTGTGCGATGTGTGTGTGGTGTGTTTGCAGACCCTGGACACGGGTTGGCCCGACCTGCACGCCCCGCCCCTGGATAAGATATGTACTATCTGTAAGGCCATGGAGAGCTGGCTCCTCGCCGACCCTCTCCACGTGGTCGTCATCCACTGCAGGGTGAGCGCCGCCGGGCTTACTACCCTATATGACCCCCCCCCCCCCCTTCAGAGGCCTCGCTCTGGATGAATGGCAGACCAGCGGGGGGCTGGTCTGCCATTCATCCAGACCGAGGCCTCTGAAGGGCCAGTGCACCACCTCAATGTGTGCTTTGTGTTCTCTCTCCACAGGGTGGGAAAGGGAGGATAGGCGTGGTCATCTCCTCATTCGTCCACTTTACGGATATCTCCGCCAGGTAACCAGCTAAAAAGTTAGGGATACTTTAAAAAAATTTGAATTTTTTGCTTTCATGCACAAACGTTCCTGTTGTACTGTCAGGCTGTTCTGAGTCAGAACATGTAGTTCGATGAGTAGTGAGGCGAAAGCCGAGTTTGGGGAATAAGCGTCGGGCGGGAAGAGCATGCGTCAACCGCATTGGAATGCCGCTGTCCCGAAATGCCGGGCCAGGTCATCCGCGGTCCCATTGCTCGGGGTCGGCGTGAGTCAGACGGTGAATCAAAGCCGACCCGTCCCATGCACCTGCACGGGAATGCCACGCCATCGTGAATCACCCGTGCAGAATTACATGAGTCAGCTCCCGAGCGTGGCGTCTATTTACAGCTTCTGTCACACGTGCGTTTTCGTCGTTGAGCAGACGCTTTTAGTCAAAGTGACTCACAATGAGATTACAGGGACAATCCCCCCACGGGAGGAGCGATTTAGGGTTAGAAGTCTTGCTCAAGGGCACACCGGGGATGGTGGTTCCCAGGTGGGATTTGAACCAATGACCTTTTGGCCACCAGATAGCGGTCCTACCCAGCAGGCCACCGCCACCGTCCACTCCTTCAGTGTGACGCTTGTCGCTCCGAGACAGAGGGGGGAATCCCCATCGGTTTTGTAATGAATGAAAGCGAACGCTTCAAAGATGTCGACGTGTATCCGTTTCGCCGCCGCTGAAGCTGTCGGAGCAGCTGCTCTCTTTCTCAATCCCTAATGTCAAGACCGGGGGCAAACGTTTGGAGAGGGAGAGGGAGAGAGAGAGAGAGAGAGGGAGAGCGAGAGAGAGTGGGTTTAGGAGGGGGACGGGAGCCCCGGCGGTCACTTTGGCCCTGGTCTGGCATGCATGTGTAGACCCTCTCTGCACACAGGGCCCTGTGGGAGGGCAATACACACTGGTCAGGCCGAGCAGAGCCAGGCCAGGCTATCTCTAGCCCCACCGTGCTAGCCTCCGGGGCAAGAGAGTGCTCAAGAGAGGTAGAGGTAGAGGAAGGGTGAAAGAGACAAAGGAACAGAGAGACAGAGAGAGACAGAGAGAGAGAGAGAGAGAGAGAGAGAGAGAGAGATAATATGAATAAAGACGGAGATGGACGAGGAGAGGCGAGCGGAGAGGAAATGGGAGACCCCCCTCCTGTTGGCTTTGCTACTGTTTGGATAGCGGCGCTGCACTGTGTACCCCCCCCCCACCTCCCTTTCCCCCTCCCCCCGGTCCTGCCCTGAGGCTCCCTGTTTGCTTTGGGACGGCATTGTCCTCCACTCCGCTGGAATCCCTTGTCTCTCTGCTCACTTTCCCCTCTTGCTCAGTGTGTGTGATGTGTGTGATGTGTGTGTGTGCGTGTGTGTGTGTGTGTGTGTGTGTGTGTGTGTGTGCGCGTGTCAGCGTTTGTGTGTGTCTGCGTCACCAGTGTTAGGCCTAGCTCCATTTAATTTCAGAGTAGCGGAGTCCCTCCTAATCTCTCCCCCTCCCAAAGTGAAATCATAATGATCTGCTCTGTTTACGGTGTCTTTTCCAACCCCCCCCCCCCCCCCCTCCCCCCCGCTCAAAGTGCTGACCAGGCGCTGGATCGCTTCGCCATGAGGAAGTACTACGACGACAAGGTCTCAGCGCTGATGACGCCCTCGCAGAAACGGTAAGAGCCCACCACAGACACCCCGGGGGGGGCTGGCCCGGGCATCTCCGTCCCGCGTTTCACACAGCGACCACCTATACTCAGGACACAGTGAACATGTAGAACGGAAAACTGCCATTTGACACAATAATACAGTTACGTCACCGCTTGCGCGATAAATATCTGATATATATGAAGAAATATATGGACGTTATGATGATTAGGGGATTCTGAATCTCCGAATGGCAGGGATGTTTGCACGGAGAGCTGAACAGACGTGACTGAGTTCTCCTCCGGTCAAAGCCCTCCCCTGTCCCCGGGCCACCTGAGCCAACACCTCCGCCCTGGCCTCGCGGTCCTCGACCGCGGGAGTCGTTTGTCCAGTGTTCCATTGAAAGAGGCCTGATGTGATAGTCCTGCCATTGTTGGGGAGTGCATGTGAATGGGATCCCATGGGGGAAGCGGCGTAATCCCATCCCCCCCCCCCCCCCCTGGATCTCTGAGTCACCATGAGTCACTCTGTGGTGTCTTTGTAGTAGAACGTTTATATACGCGTTTATAAGGCCCCTAGTCAGACAGGCCCAGACCCACAGAGAACTGCTGCTACTACTCATTCCTTCATTTTTAAATGCACGGACTATATTATATTGATGATAGAAGCAACTGGAGCTGTACGATTTCCATTCCAGTTGGAGAGGTCACGGCTATAGGGAGTGGATTGTGATGTGGTGTCCCTCGCTGTTGGGTTTCCCCAGGTACGTCTGGATCCTGAACAGTCTCCTCAGTGGCTCCATGAAGATCAACGCCTCCCCCCTGTTTCTGCATTGCGTCATCCTCCACGGCATACCAAACTTTGACGCCAACACGACAGGTAAAGTCGGAAGACGTGTTTCTTTTGTTTTTGTTTTTTGTGCCAGAAAAGGTGTCTAGAAACCGAGACAGACGTAGCGGGGACTCGAAATAGACTTCACCCTGTGTTTTTCTCTGACATGGAAGAGAACGTGTGAACGGGCACACGCAGACACACACACACACACACACACTGTACTTTATGGCCCCGGTGGTAAACACAAAGTGGGAAACACACCCATGTTTCCACATAAATCCGTGCCTTCGCACGTTGCTCCGAGGCAACAAAAGCGCTTCCTCAGAAGGAGCTCAAGGTCTGCTCTCCAAAACAGGGCTTATCTCTGGCAGGCAAGGAACAATAGGCTGGGATACAAATAGACACAGCACATGTTACAGAGGAGCGGCTAGTCAAGGCCAAGATAGCCCCACAGACAATAGAGGAGTTTCTTGTGACTCTTGAAGACACAAAGTAGTAGCCTGGGCTCATATTTCACTGTGTGCTATTAAAAGGGCTCGTAAAAATTCGAGTGACAGTGTTTTTTTATTGTTTTGGCGTTAATGTAGTTTTCCCGTGTATTTTTTCAAATAATGTACTGGACTAATTGAATAGTTTTCTTTTTCAGTGTGTTGCCCTTACCTGAAGGTTTACCAGGGAATGCAACCGGTCTATTCTTCAGGGGTTTAGTAAGTCATTTGCATGTCTGGAACATTACCATACGATATGTCGCAGCAATGTGTCTCCCTTTGATGCCTACTGGCTGGCTTTCTGCAATGGCTGACTGTTCATTACTCTGATTGGCTGTTGTATTGTTTTGTCGTCTCTGATTGGCTGCTTCCCTCTGCTCCACAGTCACATTGGTCCAGGCCACAGAGACAGGATATGCATTATTCTGGAACCCGCCCAGCTGATGAAGGGTGACATCATGGTAAGCCACAACACGTATTTAATGGGCACAGAATATGACATATGTTTACAGTCAACTAGTGTCAAAATAAATATATTAAGTTTTATTATCATTTTAAATCTTTAATCTATATCTATATATTATTTTATTGATTTATTTTTCTTTAGAAAATGTCTCCAATATTTATAGTTCATT
>JAPMUY010002817.1:190000-195000 GCA_026901105.3 Galaxias olidus
AGAGAGAGGCAGGAGAGTGGCAGAGGCATTCGACAGAAAGAGAGCGAGAGAGAAAGAGCTATATCTAGAGAGAGAGAGAGAGAGAGAGAGAGAGAGAGAGAGAGAGAGAGAGAGAACGTGGGACCGTGAAGAAGCTCGGTGCGGTCCTCGTTCTTCAGGAGAGGCTGAAAGCACCCGGCCTGCAGGAGCACCGCGAGAGAGGATTCCTTTGACTCGACCCGAGCTGGACCACCACCGGATGTGAGTGCCCCCCCACCCCCTTCCCGAGGTCCGGGGACTCTGTGTTTGTGTCCCGACAGGACGGGGGGGGGGGTGGTTTCTGTCATGCGCGTCAGGTGTTCAGGTGTCCGCGGCTGACCTAGCGGGGCGAGTGCTGTGGAGGACAGAGGGACGTGGCCGGGGTGTCTCTGGGGGAAGGCGGCGGTGGCGGTGAAGGCGGCGGTGCCTACCTCCCTCCTCCTGGTGCGTGCTCCGTTTCGAGGGGCCGCGTGTCAGCGAGCCATCTCAGGCCGCAGCGCTGTGTTGATAGTCTGTCCGGGGCGGGGGGTGGGGGGGGTCTGTTGATAGATTTGACCGCGGGGCAGCCCGCTGACCTGCGTGGGGTTTTTCCTGTTTTGCCGTGGAGGGAGCTGTTTGGACATATGCCGGGCCAGGGGGGTCAGAGGGCAAGAGGAGGGAGCGGGCGGGGAGGTGTCGTGCCGGTGAGGAATGCTGGGGGTCAAACGCTAGGGGCCCGGCTCGACCCCAGCCCGGCCACCCCACCCCCCAGAGTCCCTATAGACAGACGGACGACTGGACACTCAGAGCCTCTTACATAACCTCCCACCGCGAGGCACTGACACACACACACACACACACACACACACACACACACACACACACACACACACACACACACACACACTGCGTGGTGCGAGAGTCGAAGGGCAGTCCTATCAGTCAGACTGATCACTGGACTATTTACAGCAGCACACGGAGCCAGTGATTTTATCTGAAGGCAGGCATGAGATTACCCGTAGAATTCGACTGCATGTAAAAATCTATCAAACGTAGTATTGTAACATGTCTGGAGTCGTCCGTTCCATCATTCCTGCCTCATATCATCACCGTTAAAAAGCATGTACGGTTGACAAGGGTTTTTAATAGAGTACTGTTCTCCTAGTTAATGCACACCTTAATATGTGTCTATTTGTGGGCTGTTTGTGGTTTGTTTGTCAGGTTCGTTTTTGTGTTTATTCCTGTTCATTTGTGGTAGAGAGAGAAATGCATTTGTGAGGGGGTAATTGTGTACTATTGAGGGAAAACTTTGACTTTATGTGTTGGTGTTTGTGGGAGGGAGATAGTTGTGCAGTAGGTTATAATCGTTGGTTTTGTGCCGTGTTCGTCTGTGTGTCCGTGGTGTCCCTGTCCACGTGGGGCTGTGTTCGTCTGTGTGTCCGTGGTGTCCCTGTCCACGTGGGGCTGTGTTCGTCTGTGTGTCCGTGGTGTCCCTGTCCACGTGGGGCTGTGTTCGTCTGTGTGTCCGTGGTGTCCCTGTCCACGTGGGGCTGTGTTCGGGGTGTGTGTCCGTGGTGTCCCTGTCCACGTGGGGCTGTGTTCGTCTGTGTGTCCGTGGTGTCCCTGTCCACGTGGGGCTGTGTTCGGGGTGTGTGTCCATGAGTGTGCCCGTCCCAGGTGACCGTTTGAAGCGCTGCATCTGTTCTCGTTCCAGCGCCGTGCTCTCAGGCCCCGGACCGAGTTCTCACGTCGGCCAGCAAGAGGAGCCCCAACGGCACAGCCCCGACTCTGGGTCGAGGGCCCCGAGCTCCCTCCACCACCTCCAGCCCGGACCACAGTGACCACGCGCTGTCGGCCAGCAGCGACTCTGGCCTGTCCAGCACCTCCCTCTGGGCCGACAGACCGCCGGCGCCCCCCATCACCGCCACCGCCACCGCCACCACCACCACCAAGCCCAACCTGGGGCCCAGCCGCCAGGAGAAGGCCCAGCTGAAGCGCCTGCTGAGCGGCTTCGGCCTGGACGAGCCCTCCCTGGAGGCGATGGAGGACCCCAGCCCCGGCGGCGTGGGCGCCCAGCGCCTGGTGCCGGCGCAGGTGCACGTCAACGGGGACCCGCGCGCCGGCGAGCGCGAGACGGACATCCTGGACGACGAGGTGCTGCTGACGGGGGGCCACGACCTGCGCAGCGTGGACAGCCTGGGCACGCTGTCGTCCTCGTGCCACAAGAGCAGCCAGAACTCGCTGCTGTCGGACGGCTTTGGGAGCCCCGGCGGCGAGGACCACCCCCACCACCACCACCACCAGCACCACCACCAGCACCAGCAGCCCCAGGCCGTCCCCAACCACCTCCACCTCCAGCACCACCACCAGCACCACCAGCCCCAGGCCGTCCCCAACCACCTCCACCTCCAGCACCACCACCAGCACCAGCAGCCCCAGGCCGTCCCCAACCACCTCCACCTCCAGCAGCATCCCCAGCCCCCGCTCCACCCGGTCCAGGCCCCCACGGAGGAGTACGAGCGCGCCTACGCGGAGGCCCGGAGAGGCTTCCTGGGGACCCGGAGCGTCTCGGTGGCCTCCTCCGCCCCGGCCAGCCCCGGCCCCAAGCAGCAGCAGGGGTACCGGCAGGACAGCTACTCCACCCACACCTGGGTGCGGCAGCAGCAGATGGTGGCGGCCCACCAGTACGCCTACATGGCCGAGGAGGCCAAGCCTCGGGAGCAGGGCCGGGGGAGCAGCCCCCCCAAGCCGGCCCCGCCGAGCGAGCCCCAGGCCCCCGCGGCGGCCAGCCCGAGAGTGGGCAGCCCGGAGCCCCCGGCCCCCGCCGCCGCCGTCGTCAACAACAACAACAACAGCAACAACAGCAGCAGCCAGACGCGGGACGAGGAGTTCAACTCGCTGACGGTGGACATCGACAACTCCATCGACCAGCTCAACCAGCTCATCATGGACCTGGACCCCACGTTCACGCCGCTGTCCACGCGCTCCGGCTCCGTGCGCAGGGCCGACGGGGAGGCCCTGGCCAACGGCGCCGCCGCCGCCGCCAGCTGGTTCGGCCGCGGGCCCCAGGGCGCGCCGCAGTCAGGTAAGAGCGGTCGGCGAGTCCCGGGTGTGGTGGTGGAGGGTGTGTGTGGTTTGGTGACGGTGTGTGTGGAAATAACGGTCTAGTACTGTGGTGAGGGAGGTTTTGCCCAAGGCCATGGTGGTGGTAAACACAAAGAGGATCCTTTGATTGAAGGAACTCTAATATCAGGAAAACGTAAAGCGGTCTGAATGATAAATCACCTGTAGCCTCCGTCCCTTTAGGTCAGCGTGCTTCACAGCCCCTCCCTGCGCCTCACCACACAGAGTTAACTTTCCCGAGGGGAGGGGAACCCACCTGTGCTCCCTCTCCCACCTGGAGAGAGTTAGAGCATGGATGAAATAGCAGGGTTGGCAGCCAGCTTTTTCAGATGTTTTCGGCGTGTTTCTGAGGTGGAAGGGGTGCCGTCGGGGCTTGTCGGCAGATATCTGACTAGCAGATCAGCCGAGTGGTGCGTGAAGAGAGGCAGAGGGCCGCCATTGACCTCCTATGAGCTGTGTTTCCTTCGCTCACTGTTGTAAAGAGCACGCTTGGCTATGAATTAGATATAGAAAATACAGCTGTACAACATGTGACTTTGTTAGTGCGTTACTTATTTTAGTCCGGTCCTGTCAAAGTTTGTTTAAGTATGCTCTGTGTAATAGTGTAATTTCCTACTTAAGAAAAAAAACAGGCAAAAACATTCTTTATTTCGTATTCATGCGTCGTTATGTGTTGAGCTAGTAGGCTAACATTACTGCAAATTCTGAAAAATATCCCAATACATTTCAGGGTCTTTTCCTCATTGGTTGTCACCGGCACTTTTTCTCCATTGTAGTCAAACCAATATCAAGCTGCTCCTCAAGGCGACTTTGATTAAGTAACATTGTACCAAAGAATCCAAGGAATGTCCATGGTCTGTCCGTGACAGTACGTTTCGCTTGCCACAAAAGACAGACAGTTTGTCATGGATAAGACGCCAGCTCATTTGATGATACCTGTATGGACTCCTAGCGGGCCGTGGTTGTGATAAAGCACGATAAAGGCCCATCCTTCTGGTAAATGTTTACAGATCTTACATCGTTTTGTCTATCTTTACCACGAGACAACGTGTTTTATTCCCCCCCCCCCCTAAGCCTCGGAGGGACGATATGATCGTTTTCCGTTGAGCAATATTGGCTGTCTTGCCAAGGTGGTGAACTTGTGGATGTTGAGTCAAGGACAGTTTGAGCGGAGTCACTTGGCTGCAGTCCTCCATTTTGTTTTCACCTGCAGTTCTGAGAGAGACAGAGAAAGACAGAGAGTTTGACAAAGATAGCGAGTTTGAGAGAGAGAGAGCGAGAGAGAGAGAGGCGGGTTGTCAGCAGAGCGTGAATCACACTGAGATATTTACCTGGGACTGCCTGTGGGGCACAAAAAGCGCGCGAGACGGAGAGAGAGAGAGAGAGAGAGAGAGAGAAAGAGAGAGAGAGAGAGCGAGGGGAGGGCTGAGGAATTTCCAACAGAGGAACAAGTGTGCCCCGAGGCAAAGCTTTTTCCATCCGATTCCTCAGAAGTTACCTGCCTGTGCATATCCTCGCTCTAGCAACCTCGTGTATTCATAGCACGCTCCAACATAGACAGTGGAGTACATATGAGCAGCTCACAGGGCCGCTGTTGCCTCCAATGGTTGTATCGGGAAAAGTGGGCGTGTGTGTGGGATGGTGAGCCGTTGAGGATCCTGACTATCAGAGAAGAATAGCAGCGTGAGGTGGAGGATTTAGATCGGGATCCCCTTTGTTGGGGAGACCGGGAGAGGTGAGGGGAGGCAGGGAGAGAGGGACACAGCTGGGGCGGGGAGGATCGACGTCTTGGACCTCCATGGGGAAACAACACGGACCAGAACACACACAGGACACAGCAACATTATGAACCAAAACCCATACATACATATACAGTATAT
>JAPMUY010002817.1:197500-234489 GCA_026901105.3 Galaxias olidus
TTGGATTGAATGAACCGGAGTCTTAGCATGGGAACAATGGATCACTGCTTTGTAGAAAAGAGAGTCGTGTTTCCTCCTCTTCCGATTTTCCCCTCCATCACTCCATCCATTGGCAGTGAAGTAAAAAGAGACCAGATCGTTAAAATAGAGACAGACAATGAACAAACTAATAAAACATGTCTGTTGTTATTTTACTATTCCGGGTCGTCTTCCCGCAGCTCTGAAGCCGTCCCTGCTATCTGTGTTGCTGCATTGTTCCCGGGGATATTTTCATGGTTTGAAGTCGGTGTCACTAAACAATGGCTTCTTATAAGCGTCTCTCTCTCCATGGGGGGATTCCTAACCAATGTTGGCTTCCAGAGAACGTCTGGGCGGTCGGCTCTCGGAACAGAAACATTCCTTTAGGGCTCATAATGGCAGTGTTCCTTGGGGTTGAAATAGAGCTGGGTTTTTTTTTTTATGTGTGCGGCGGGGTTCTGTTGTGGCGTTCGAGGGACACGCCCCCCACCGGGGAAGGATTGCTCCAAGAGATCGGGAAGGGGATGTGGTGACGGGGAGGTTTCTGCACCGCCGCCATTTGGGGACTTTTCATGGAGGTGGTCTGTTTTCATGGAGATATTTTTTGGTTTATTGGCCATTTCTATTGACTGAGGAGAGTTGCGCTGCGTTTGATAGCAGGCCCGTAAAGGCACGACATAGTCGTTTGGCGCGGCGTGCTAGGGCCCTGCGGGGAGGAAAGCATGTGGACGACGTCAGAGGCCTCCCCGGTTGTACAAAGGCGACAGTCTCGTGGCCTTTGTGCTCCGCCGTTGTACCCTTTCCGCCCCTCCTTGCCGGTTTCCATGGCGACCCGCGTGAGAGGGGAGCCTGCGAGTGGCGGCGCCCTGGCTTGCCGATCTTTGCCGTATCTGCCCTTCCCAGACAGCGCTCCCCAGAGCAACACACTCGGTGGTGCCAGGTTACCACGGCAACAGCAGGTCAGAGGGCAGGACACCAAAAACCCTTCCTCGAAACCCCCGTGTGAGAGGAGCTCTCTGTTCACGGAGCCAAGAGCCACAGAGAAGAATCGCCAGCCATCCCCGGCCTGTGCCCTCTCATTCCATTTGCCTATTAAAGGTTACCAGGGGCAACGTGCCCCCCCCCCCAGCTTCCCCCCCGCTATGTGGAAACATGTGCTTTCAAGTAGGGGGCACGTCGCTGTCCCTGGCTTCTGGGTGATGATTGATGAAATGAAAGCTTTTAGCCAATTACGTTCGGTTTCATTTCTGCCTGGTCATTTAGCCTGATTTGTTGACTCGGTGGTTTTCTGGCAGGGATAATCTGTTAAACCCAGATCGATGGCGGGGGGGGGGGGGGGTTAGGGTGGAAAGCTGTGGCACACTGGAGAATCCTTTCCCCCATTTTGACTCTTGAGGGCTGTGAAGGGCTACACTCTGTTTTAGTGGGCCCCGGGGAGGGCTTGGTGCCTTCACTTCAGTAGAGCAGGAACGCTTTCCTGTGTTCCTCATTCGGGATGACTGGAAATGGAATGGAGAGCTTCGACGCTCGCCGCACTTTTTTTTTAATAATGTTTTCTTTTTTTTTACGGTACCGTCTACATCGCGTTCTTTTTCCAATTTGCTGTGAGTCGGCTTTTCTTTTTAAGTCTGCTGTGACAGCCCGGTGCTCACACGAAATTTACAGCTCCTTTTTTTTTTTTTGTCCATTTCTGACCTGCCTTCTGTCCACATTGCGCAGAGCCCCGGGGATACGCGGACATGATTAGTCACGTCGGACTGTCTTCAGACGAGGGCCTGGCTGACCCCACCCCCAACTCCCATTGGCTGCTGAGCTCCTCGCGGTCCGCCTCCCTGAGCGGGACCGTGCAACAGACGCACAGGTACAGCCAATCGGATCCTCTCCTTTTTAAGCTCTTCCTTATTGTTTTTTGGTACAAACAGATGATCATATCACGTATCGTATTATAACACCTAAGTCAGTAGGGCTTGGTCATGGTTTGGGGAATATGTCTTGACGATCCTTGTCTTTGTTTAAAACGCAGCCCATCTATGGGACACGGGTGGCCTGAGCAGCCAAGCCTGAGTCCCCACCCCTCCCTCGGCGGCTACCCCAGCCCAAGACAACCCCTCGTCCACACCGTGTCCCTGGACTACGGGCACCACTCCCCGCCCCTGTCCCACCCGCACCCCCACCCGGCCCCCAATGCCCACAGCTCCCCGCGGGGCACCCAGCGTGGCCACGCGTCCCGCTACGCCCTCCACCACGGCCTGGCGCAGAGCTTCGACGAGCAGGACGACTCTGGCCTGGGCTACGGCACCGAGTGCCCAGGCCCGGCGTCCTCTCTGCTCGGGGACGGAGGCCTCCTGACCTCCGCGGACGGCCACGGGAGGAGCCAGCAGGGCCAGGGGCAGCCGCCGCTGCTGCCCGAGAAGAGGAGGGCGTCGGACGGGGAGCACTCGCTGGGGACGGCCTCTCCGGCCCCCAGCGGGTTCTCCAGCCCCCACAGCGGGAGCTCCCTCAGCATCCCCTTCCCCAACGTGCTGCCCGACCTCTCCGCCATGGCTTCGGGCATGGCCTCCCAGTTACCAGGTAAGACGTCCGCCTCCTCAGTCAGGTGGTGCCGTATGTTATGGATGCTGTAGGATTCGTTTTCATAGGGCTGCATTTTCTAAATTGATGTATAGCGCTCTGCTGCTACTGGTACGGCTCCTGATACGCTGTGACACATTGACTTTCCCAGACGTGTTGGCCAGCAAGCAGCTGACGGTCAAGTTTGTGCAGGACACGTCGAAGTTCTGGTACAAACCGGAGATTTCGCGGGATCAAGGTCAGTTTGCCGAGCTTACTTCCCTCCACCCACACTAACGAGTCAGCTGAACCATTGGCCAGGTGTGTCTGTCGGCGCCCGGCTAACGAGCGTGTCTCCCTGATACTGTCTCCTCCTCTCTCTCTCTCTCTCTCTCTCTCTCTCTCTCTCTCTCTCTCTCTCTCTCTCTCTCTCTCTCTCTCTCATCTCTCTCTCGTCTCTCGTCTCTCTCTCTACGTCTCATCGTCTCTCTCTCTCTCATCTCTCTCTCTCTCTCTTTCTCTCTCTCTTTCTCTCTCTCTCATCTCTCTCTCTCTCTCTCTCTCTCTCTCTCTCTCTCTCTCTCTCTCTCTCTCTCTCTCTCTCTCTCTCTCTCTCGCTCTCTCGCCCTCTCTCTCTCTCTCTCTCTCTCTCTCGCTCTCTGTGCAGCCATCTCCGTGCTGAGGGACAAGGAGCCCGGCTGTTTCATCGTGCGGGACAGCCACTCCTTCCGGGGCGCCTACGGTCTGGCCATGAAGGTGGCCACGCCCCCGCCCTCCGTCCTGCAGCAGGGCAAGAAAGGTACCCCACGGAAAATGTGGGAACAATATCACGCATAACGCACGGCGAGCCTCGACGCTATCGACTTGGTAGTCCCCCCCGGTGTGTGCGTAGGGACACACTCACAGCTCATTTTGAATAATAGACCAGTACAGTTTACCATGTCAGAAGAAGGTGAGGACAACAGGTCCACTATCCTTCCTGTTAGCTGTGGGACCTATTCCCAGAACGCCATCTCCACCCACACACCCATGTCAAGGGAATCATCAGGGAAATCACACCCTCCCCATGAAAGAAAAAGCCCTGCACAATTCCGTCCCCCTCTGAACTGGAAACCCGATAGTGTTGTCCCTGGCACTGTGCGGAGGCGCGCCGGTCTTTCTCTCATCGGTGAAAAGGCCCCGGCATTCTCCTGGTGCCAAGTAGTCTTAGATGTGCGTCTAACGTTACTAATGTTGCTAATATTCTTTGAGACAGCAAAGGGGCCTGCTTCTTTCGCCTGCGTTGAGTAAATGGATGTTGTTGCTCCCAGGGGTGTCGCCTATTTCACCTCCTACGACATCGAGGCAAAGAGAAAGACAAACAGAGAGCGTAGCGCTAGCTGTGTTGTTGACTTCGGCGGGTCTGTTATCTTTGTTCGTGCGCCATGGAATACTGGGCTGCTCTGCTCGGAACTTGGAGTGGGAGTGCGAGGAGAGGCTGGTGGGCGGCCGATCCGCTCTGGCCGTCTGTCGGTGGGAAAGCAAAGGGGGAGGCCGAATGATTGACGACGTTAATGATCGACATCGGTCACCCTTGTCGTTTTCCTCTCCGATCCGAGGCTGGCCATTTCAAAGAGCTATACCGCCCTTTCGGCTAGAGCCCTTTGGGAGACTTAGAGCTCCGGGAGATTACGGGGGTGTTGATAGAGCCGCCTGGCGCCCTGCCGGCCCCCCTCCACCACCCCGATGTGACCCCCCTCGTGCCCCCGTCCCCCCTCCTCTCTCCTGTCCACACCTGTCCTATTGTTTGGCCACTGGCCTCGTTGACGTCACGACACGGTCCCCGTCCACACCTCCACCTTTGTGGTCTTTGTAGCGCCTTGAGAGCGCGTGTAACCTTATCCGTCCCCGGGACAAGTCCTTTCTCCGTGCCTTTGTTTGTCAAGACATTCCCCAAATGCCGCCTCTCGTGCTCATCTCACAGGAGAGGCCATTTTGTGTTACAGTCCTCTTAATCTTTGGTGTGATTAAATGTTGTTATTCGATAGCGTTTGTGTGGATGGTTGAGTTTGGACTATGAAATGAAATAGATATGCACAATTAGAGTCGTTCAGATAGGAATCAAAAGGTTTTTTGGCCTCGTGCCTATGTCAGTGTGGGTGATGAGCTTGACATGCTATCGAGTATCGCTGACTTCCCTCTTCATTATTCCCTGTCTCTGATAGGTGGAGATCTGTCCAATGAGCTGGTCCGTCACTTCCTGATTGAGTGCTCCCAGAAAGGCGTCCGCTTGAAGGGCTGTCCCAATGAGCCCTACTTTGGTGAGCATGTTCTCACGTCAGGTTTTTACCCAGCTAAAACAGTGACCTCTGCTGGCTAAACGTCCAGAGAAACAGATGCAGGATCTGAATTGCTGCTACTGCCCTCTAGTGGCGAATGAGGAATTGTGCAAATGGTTTGTGTAGAGCGTACTCACAGACGGGAGGGTTCTACTAAATGTGACATGATGTTTATGTTGTTGTTGACCAACAGGAAGTCTAACTGCACTGGTATGCCAGCATTCCATCACCCCGTTGGCCCTGCCCTGCAAACTCATCATACCCGACAGAGGTGAGAGGTCACTTCCTGTTACATGTTGGGCGGGTTCCACAGGGTCTAGATTCCATCTGGCCTCACCTGATCTTCCACTACATGGACAGGTGTTGAACACAACAACCTTACTTACAGCATGATTTATGAATTCAGCCATCTGTTTGTCTGTCTAAACTCGTCTGACGTTCTACTTAGGTAAGGTAAAGGCCTACAATATGAATACCATATTGCATAGCACTCAAGTTAGGTGAAGGGTTTTCCGTGTTTATTTTACGAAGTCGTCCAAATCAGGCACAATGACCAACCCAGGAGGAAAAGAGCCAGTCGAGCTTGAGGGGAGATGTGATGGACGAGGCTTTGACAGCCGCTTGGCACCTGTCAGTTTAGATGAATGGCTCCACTCTATTGGAGGCCCACCCTGGCTGAATTAATAGAGAAAAAAGAAAAAGAGAAGGATGGAGTGGTAAAATAAAAAAAAGGCAGGAATGAGAAAAGAGGCCCAAATGTGATTGCTCCCGTTGACCCGGTCTCCTCATTGATTCAAATATGGATTCTCTGAAACCTTTCTCTGTCTTTCTCTGTTCTCCCCCGGCCTTTGCGTGCAGATCCTCTTGAGGACGCGGCGGAGAGCAACACTTCCCAGCCGGTCACCAACTCGGCCGCTGAGCTTCTGAAACAAGGAGCAGGTAGCTACAGCGCAGCACCTCGTCGATACCGACCGGCACAGAGCACAGACGGTGCATCCAGAGAATTACAATGAGTCGAACGGACGTGCCCTTACCTCTATTATACCCGCTGTCGTTTTAGGATGCCACTTTTCCTTTTTTATTCATTCAATTGAATATCACAAGTACGCGCCAAACGTCCGGGATTGTGGTTCGAAAGTGTTATTGAAAGTTGTGTCATGGCCTAGCTGACAAAGCAAGCCCTGAATTCTCCCCCTACTCTGTGCCCCCCCCCCCCCACCCCCCACCACCCCCGGCAGCGTGTAACGTGTGGTTCCTGGGCTCCGTGGAGATGGAGTCCCTGACGGGCGTGCAGGCGGTGCAGAAGGCCATCACCATGACGCTGAGCGCCGCCGCGCCCCTGCCCACCTCCACCGTGGTGCACTTCAAGGTGTCCTCCCAGGGCATCACGCTCACCGACAACCAGAGGAAGTGAGTCGTGATCCCGCCGTCGGACACGCTTTACGTTTGCCCCCAAAAAATAAATCACACAGGGGTACACACCCAAAGGAGCTTCTGTCTGCGATCCCTGTAGCGTGTTTCTCGCACGGTATGTCAGTGACTGGTCTTTGGTTTATTTCCAACCACTCTTTCAACCATCTTTTGCTTTGCTGGACCACAGGTTGTTCTTCCGGAGGCATTATGCGGTCAGCATGGTGATCTATTGTGCCTTGGACCCTCTGGATCGAAAGTGAGCAGCTGAAATTCAACGTGACAAGGCACTGTTTTACCCAACGCGTCGTGTCTATATGAAGTTCTAACTAATGTTTGTGTTCCCCTCTTTACGAAAAGGTGGACCAAAGACGGCTGCACCTCAGCAAAGTAAGTCGCTTTATCTCAACACTTTACGAATACCCTTTCAAAAACACGGACGCGTCGCCGACTCGCTCTTTCTTTGTTTTTGTTCACTCTGTCCGCCCTGCAGGATCTTCGGCTTCGTGGCCAGGAAGACGGGCAGCGCCCTGGACAACGTGTGCCACCTGTTCGCCGAGCACGACCCCGAGCAGCCGGCCAGCGCCATCGTCAACTTCGTCTCCAAGGTGATGATCGGCTCGCATAAGGGCAAGTAGCCTCCCGCCTCCCGCCACGGAGCTGTCCGATTGGCCGGGTGTTGGTCGGTCAGTCTGCCTCTTGTCTGGCGCGGGAAACTGGGACTTTTATATAAAAATAAAAACAACCGGTTGAGGTGTTTAATGCCAGGATTGGAGTGGAGTGGAATTCAACCATCTTGGTTGGTTAGAACATAATGGATGCACGTGGACAACTGTTGTGTTTGACCCACGCCCGTTTACTGACTTCCCATCTATGGTGTCAGACGAGGAAGACCAAGCCAGGCCGACATGCCCAGAATCGACGAACGGTATAGTCTGGTACGTTCGGATTCCTATGGAGAAACCTTAACAGTTTTCCCACAAAATACAGGCTCTCTCTCTCTCTCTCTCTCTCTCTCTCTCTCTCTCTCTCTCTCTCTCTCTCTCTCTCTCTCTCTCTCTCTCTCTCTCTCTCTCTCTCTCTCTCTCTCTCTCTCTCTCTCTCTCTCCCTCTCTCCCTCTCTCTCTCTCTCTCTCTCTGCTCAATTTGTCTTTACAGTCTTTCTTTATCCATGTGCGTGAGACGCCAAACTTGCATGTCTAGCAAAGTATAGTATATAGTGTAAGCTACTTAAAACTGAGCAATGCAGTAACATTTAGGTACTCGCTGTTAAATACATAAGAAAAGTAATGCATTTCAAATAGTAGAGCTGTCTTTGACCAATGAGCTTGAGAACTCCTCAGCATCCATCAGTACAACATCCCACAGAAGATCACACTACCTTCACCAGCACCAGTATGCGCAAGGCCATCGTATACGATGAACAATTAAAGCTCACACCGAGAGCTAAACGTACGTTGGGCATTAGAGCCACATCTTACAATCAGAACATGAGAGCTTCTCATAATCAGATTTCGTCTCACTGCTGTTCTCAGCTGTTTGAATTTCATGCTATTTTTTTGGGGGGGGGGATTCGCATATTGACACGATTCACATTGTGCTCCCGATGTGCAGAGCATAACAAATTGCCAAAATCTATCTGTGAAAAGGTTCAGCGAGAGATACTGCATGTTTTTCTTTCTTTCTTCTAATATTTAACCAAAAATACTTTTAGTCAAGCTATATCCATGTTTCAGTTTAAACGTGCTTCCTACATTATCTATGCAATTTAAATATTTTATTTTTTTAACCTCACTCAAGTGTCTCTTTGTTCTTAATCTCTATGTATTGATTCCTATCTACCTTCAGTCTTGTTAGCAAGCCTAATCATTTGTATGTTAAAGTTTGACCACTATCAAAGTATATAGTGAGCCAAAATGTTTTGGCAAGTGTGTCAGAAGATCTGCGGAAAGGTGCGTGAGTGAGAGTTAACATGAAACCACAGAAAAGATATTATAGGCAAACCCCTAATATATTATTAGATTGCGTTGATTTGAGTAAAAAGATAATAATAACACATCAGTACTTTTGTTGAAAAGAAATCATAAAAATATTACTTAACATTCGTATTGCTTTGTCCAATGTGTCCAATAAGTATTTGAAAATGTCCTCTTGTTGGACATTGATAGCAACTACATATTGCAGTGTCAAAAATAGGTTAGCAGGCATGTATATTATATTTGGAATTAGCTAATCATATATAGGCCTTTTATGTTGATAACTTAAGTAGTCTGGAAAATACATTATTTTCAGTGTTTAAATTGTATTCCTTATGTTGTGGTATGCCTATGGTCATCTGTCCATGATGTATACAATACTGCTGCCAAAATACCCAATGAAAGCTTGCAAAGGGATATTGTGTATGAGATGATGGCCATATAAGCTTGTTTTTTAATGTCAACTTGGTCAGTACGTTTAAGCTCTGTTGAGGGACCTTATACAATATAAATGTGGATATAAATTGTATGTACATTGGGCTTTATTGTTATTAATTTGAGTTATGATGGTTTATCCACTGTATATCACATATTATTGTCTGTACCTCACAATAACTTCACTGTCTCATTTTAATTAAACAAAAAATAATGCCTTTTGCTCTAGGACATGTTACAGAAACAGTTTATTTGTATATTTGGAGTGTTATGATCAATGTTTCATGTAAATAAACAAAAAGGGAAAATATGCTCAGTTGGTCAATACACCTAATGGGATGGAAGGTGTTTGTGCGACAGAAACCCATAAAAGGTGCCATAACCTGATTTCTATACCAGCAGAGGGCGCTAGTGCAACATCACCAAGCCAGTGTGGACTCGGGGATATTTGAGTTGAACATCTCTCCCAGCAGAATTAGGAGAATTAGAGATTGGGATACACTTGCTAGCCGAGTTAGCTCTAGTTCAAGAGAGAAAGCTCTGGAGTGGAAGAATGTGATAGGCTTGTTTTACTAGTGCAAGCTATGAAGTGTGAAGCTGTCAAAACACACAGGGTAGAACGTCCATAAGTCAAGTGCCTGTTAAAAGGAGTATAGTGCAGTAAAATGGACCTGCTACTTCTCCCCTCCTCCTGTGTGTTTGGCTGCAGGTCTGGGCAGGTCCCTCTCCACTTGTCCAACAGTGCTGACAGAGAAAAATGCAAAGAGAGGAGATGAGACGAACAGCGGGAGGAAGGAGAAAAAGGCGTAACGGGGCCGACCAACTTCACTCCCCAGAACCAACCACCCACCCACTCTCCCTGGGCAGGTGGTGAAAGTGAAGAATTCCCGGGGAGGGCTGGCAGGAAGGAAGAGAGGGCCCAGGTGTGGCCGGGTGGAGAGAGCCCACAGCTGTCAGCCCTCTCTTCCTCTCTGTGTCATTTAGCATGGAGTGGTTGGGGAGAGGGGATGATGAGGGGAAACTCCAGTGAACTAGCCAGATCAGACTGAAGGGGATTCACTTGGGCTTTAAAATGATTGTGGATAATGACAGTGTGTGTGTGGAGTGGGTGTGTGTGTGTGTGTGTGTGTGTGTGTGTGTGTGTGTGGTGTGTGTGTGTGTGTGGGGGGGTGTGTGTGTGTGTGTGGGTGTGTGTGGTTGTGTTTACGTGAGAAAGGAACAAAGAAAGACCCAAAAAAAAAAGTACAGAGACAAGCTCTTGTCCTCTTGGCTGTACTCCTCTTGGCTGTCTCTCCATTGTCTCTGGTTATTCTCCCTCAATCCGTTTTGTTTGTGTATTTATGTGTTTGCGAGCAAAGCCGTGTGTATTTGCCTATGTTATAAAGAAACAAGTGAAAAGGAGAGAGTGACGAAAAATCGGCTGGGCTTACCACACTGATGAGCGGGCGCACCAAACGGAGGCATACAGTCATTGCACACATTCCCATTGAAGTAGAGAGCGGGGCCTAGCTTCTGACCATGACCGTAAACACGCTGTTCACACACTACTTGGAGATGGGGATGGGGGTGGGGGGGTGGGAAGGGTGGGGGGGTCGGGGGGATAATAATTGCCCTTGTGCCACCGTTTGTGTCCGCTCCAGGGACCCATAGCGGACACTGATTGGGTCCCGTAGTGCCATGTCGGGTCGGGCGACATGGGAGCCTGGCAACCATTTAGCGGGTTCACACCAGGCGGCCGCGGGGGCCACTCCTCCGCCGGAGTGTTGAAGATAATGTCGGCGCTGAAAGGAGGCCGTTATTATGGACGGTCCTCGTTTCCAGCTCCCCGTCCCCTTTTGCTCCGGCCCCATTCACCGGCCACTTAATTAGGGGGGGAGGGGGGGCGGGGGGGGCGGGCAGAGCTCCTCTGGTCGCCGGAACAAAGGTAGCAGGAGCAGAAAATAGAAAGTTCATTTCTGGATGACTGCGCCATTTGGGTGCCCTCTTTGCTTTTTTGGCAGCTGTTGAAACCCAGCCCTCGGAAGACCTAGTCGGCACCTGAAAGGGCTTTGACGGGAGGCCAGTGGCCACAGTGTTAGCGTAACTATGTCAGTGTTTGGGGGCCACATGTAACTGAAGCAGATGCTGGAGGTCTACTCCAGAACCGTTTAGCTCGCTAAGCATCGACAAACACATTTTGAGATGAGACCAGTGTGTGTGTACACGAGTCTATCGATGTTACAGTTGTTGGCCTATGAACAAAACAAAAACAGAAAACCTTTCCAGCCATGCAATGTTCAACTACCTTACACGGGTGACCTCCAATGTTTTGGACAGGATCTGTAACCTATTGTTGCCGGTGGAACGTGAAGTACAGTAATAATCCTGGCAGAACTGTCCTCCTTGACAGGCCTAAAAACAGATTTGAGCACAGGGCTAAACACAGGAACAACCCATTTCAGCACATTTCAGCACATAGGTTAGACAGCATATGAGCTTTTAACGCCTACCCCTGCTCCGGTAAACTGGGGAGGCTGCGACCAAAGCCCCAGGGAGCTGCATCTGTTAAGACCAGCGACTCCCCTGAGCCAGGCCGGAAGGTAAGTGCTGCTTTCATTGTCTGGGGATAGTGTTTATGTTGTACTAGCCTGGTGCAGTCGGGAAACTCATTCAGTACCACAACATGTTACGAAAGCCTACTTGGTGTATATCGTTTTTTTTTTGGGAATGGTTTATTTTAAAGCTTTTTTCCAAGCTTAAGTGTGTAAAATAGGCCTCATCAGGAAGCTTTGTTAATTAGGTTTCACATTGCTAATGGTATAGCCGCTAAGAGGTGGATAGTATGAACCGCAGTAAAACTATCAGTACTAAACAAAATAGTGACAACGAAAGCTGATATAACAAAAGTTAGTACAGGGAGTTATTACAATGAGGTTAAAGCAACAATAGGCAACTTTTTTATATTGACGGATTATCCATATATTTCTTCTTATAGCACATTGTAATGTCCATGGGAGAATGAAAAAATTGCGGTTCAGAACAGTCCTCTTGAACTCTCAATATTTAAAACAAATTTGGTCAGCCACCAGGTACGATGTCCCGCAAAACTGTGACAAATTTTTTTATGGCACAAGGAAGTGTGTCCCTAAATCAGGAAGAGATGCCCATACTTGGAGTATAGTTGTTGCTTTTGCTAGAGACATGCAGTGACCACGAGCATTCTACATGTCTTCTTTGCGACGGACGGTAAGAGAACATAATTACAGTAAGCAAACAGTAGGGGTCGACAAAATCACCTCCTACAGATAAACTGCCTCTAGTAACTTTAAATAGACCACCCACTAGAGTGCATTTTAATTCTGAGACAAATACACATCTACGGGCATCTGTCACCTGAGCGACAGCTACACAACCCTGACTAAAGTACTGCCCCAGGCAAAGCTTCATAATAAGGAATAGAAAGACAAGGAGATCCCCTGATTGTTGTGAAGTAGAACAGTCGAGAACAAAAGGGGGGGTGAGAGAAAGAGAGAGAGAGAATTGACTGCTCCAGTTACCAACGCATGAACACACACACACGTTCCCATGCAAACAACTCCAAACCGCCAATGACACTCTGACTCTTAATGACATATGTATATACAGTACATACACATGTAAATAAAAGATGTTGTCTGCTCGCGGCCCAACGCTGGGGAGACGTGTCAAAGACAACCCCACGTTGCGTCCTCCCCTCGGCGACAGCCGCAGCTCCCTCCGCTCCACGTCGGCAGGGCGAGCGCCCCATGCCACAGCCACTGACCGCCAACACGTCCAAAATAAATGGAGCGGTGAGGGGGGCCCGCGTCTGCCAAGTGCCGGTCCCTTCTCCACCACCTATGATTTGTCATTGTCCGGCCGGCGGAGGGAGGAGGTGTGAACGTCAGAGAGGAGAGCCACATGGGAGTGTGGGAAACCGAGTGCAGTCCCATTGTTTGGACTTATGTACACACACGGGCATAGAATGCGGTCCCCAGCGGCAACACATTGTCTGGGGTTGTTTTTATTCTGGACAGTGGATTTAATTGGAGGGTGTTTATATCCATACAGAGGGAATGCAGGGGATTTAGTCTGAGGTATTTACACTCATACAGAGGAAATACAGTGGAATTAGTCTGAAGTATATACCTTCATAGAGGGAATATACAGTGGATTTAGTCTGAGGGTATTTACACCCATACCATAGAGTAGCTGGTTTGATTCGAAGGCCTTATCTCATGCACGTGTAGGGGGCCAAAATGAATTGGAAAATGTCACATATGTTCAACTGGAGCAAGGTTCAAAGCCCTAACCCCACCTCCAGCATGATTGACAGATGAGGCGGGCGAGACAACACTTTTGGTTTTATCCCTCTGAAACAGGGTGGTCTCTGTCTTAACCTGTCCATGGTGATACGTTCCAGAGCTGTTTGTTACCAGTTATTTGTTTTGGACTGTTTCTTTGTGACACTTTTCATGCAAACTATAGCCTGACCGATCGGTTCCACGAGCTTCCCAGACATTCGCCGTACGTAGTGAACCCTCTGAAGTTATGCCTGTGTCGTGTATGCGCACTTGTACGCCTGACCCTGAACAGTGTGCTTTGATCCGTTCAGCAGCTGACCACTGGACTGGCCTCCGTGGCGTAACAGGTTGCAGCTGCTGAGGTCATCAGGGAGCTTTTTGGATTTGAACACTGTGTGAAACAGTGAACTTTCACACAAATTATGTTTTGATTTGTCTCTGATTTATTCAGATTTCTCAGTATTCGCGATAGTTTACTGTGTTGGCAGTGACGATGACACTTTTTTGATCCTTGTGAGGGACAAATTCATAAATTCAAACGCTTTTTGTTTTTGCATGCCACAATAATAACAGCAGAAGTTTCAGTCAAATAAAAAGCAGTCAATTGTTCATTTACTTTTGGTTCCTGAACAAGATGACTATGTATGAAAGGGGACACAATTTCTACAGATTTCCTTAAATCTCCATGTTCATACCCTCATATTCAAGGGACAATATTTACTTTGACCTCATTGTTTCATAAAAAGTCCAGTTCCACAACAACAACGAATGTGTTGCTGTCCAAGTGCATAATGGCTTTCAGCATGCAAGTGACCAGAGAAGAGTCACATACGTGCAAATAAATAGCCCTTCTGAAAACGCACGTTGGTGTGCATGGATACTGGTCTGCATGCACTGGCCAAACGCCCAGTGGCTTTGTGCGAGTGCTCCGGTTGTGGGTGTGGGTGTGTGTGGGTGTGTGTGGGTGTGTGTGTGTGTGTGTGTGTGTGTAGGGGGATGCGTGTGGAGACGAGAGGCAGGGATCAGCCATTCCCCAGAGTGAGCGGCGCCACTTTCAGCCCACTTCCAAGTGTTTCGCAATCCGTCAGGCTGGGGTGCTGAGAGCTCCTGTGTCTCCCCTATACCCCGAGCCAACCCCCCCTATCCCCTCTCCTCCCCTCCCTTGTCCGGCCCAATTACTGCCCTGTCCTGCTCCCGAGGCCCGCGAAGGCTCCAGAAAAACACAGGGACAGAGACAGCAGCAGCAGCGCCCAGATCCACCCCGCACCTGCTCCCTCCCTCCCCCACCTCCCTCCGGCTCCTCACACGAACGGACCGCTCCTAAAGGAAAGAGTGCCCGCTGCCGCCTCTGAAGCGACCCGGGACGGGAGGGCCTTCATGCTGCGTGCGGTGCCGTCTGCATGGCCTGTCTGGGGGACGGCGCACTGTGGTGGTAAAAGGCCAGTGTGAGTCCCTCTGGGGCAGGGACGGTAACGCAATGGCCAACACGGAGCGGTCCGGCTCCCGTGATCCAAGCGGTGAACTGAGGGGAGACAAGGAGACTGAGAGAGAGAAAGAGAGAGAGAGTGCATGTGGGGGGTGGTGGGGGTAAAATCAACTGTACCAGACGTCGCCATGTGATGTACTCTGCAGTCTCCTTTCCTAGACAGACTGAAGGACACCAACCCCTGCACAAACACACACACATACACACACACACACACACACACCACTACAACCACCACCACACATAAGCCCCAACAACACCCCCCACCACCTATTCTGCAAATTCCAAGTCGAGATGGGGTTAGTGTTGGTTGATTTTGGAGGCCCATGCCACACACACACACACACACACACACACACACACACAGGCCTTCGCTAGGCAAACTCCAGACACGTTCACTAGACCTCCAGCTGATTCAACTATGTGCTCTCCTCGCTGTGAGCTTTGGCTCCGTGAGCAAATTCTTGGGCTTAATGTTTTCTCTCTCCCTCTCCCTCTCTCCCTCTTTCTCTCTCTCTCTCTCTCTCTCCCTCTCTCTCTCTCTCTCGCTCTCTCCCTCTCTCACCCTGTCACCGCAGTAACAGCACACCTCCTATCTCTCCACAGCACCCAGCACCAAAGCCGTTTTTATCAGCCAGGTCTTCCTTTGCCCTGGTGCTTGAGGCCACAGGGGGACACGTGGATCCAGACGTCCCCCTGCACCCCCCCTTCAACACGCCATTCACATAGGAGGGCGAGGGGGATAGAAGCGGTGGCTCGCTTTGGCAGCGAGGGCCTGCAGTCGCTGGCTTAGGCGGCAGGATGCAATAAGCCCCAACGCGCCCTGGTTCCTGGATCCAACATAAAAAAGAGCCCCATCCAGAAGCGGCCCCAAGGAGCCAAGCCCAGTCGATTTGTCCGGAATCGTCTCGGAACGGCGGAAAATTGCCCCCGGGGATTAGGATTTTGACAGGCGGCCATGGACGGGCCACGGCGTTGCCTTTGACAGCGGGCTACGTTAAACACATGTACAGTAATATCCTGTGTGTGAAAAGCAGCGACATTCTTCACACTCCCTCCGCATTGAGTGGCCGCGCTGCGGGACCACATTCCACTGGCAGAGGCTTCCAGCCCGGCACCCCCGCGCCTTCCCCAATGCTCCGCTATGCCGACTATGTGCAGGTGGTTCAAAGTTAGACCCCCCCCTCTCCCCCACCCCCACCCAAAAAAAAAACTGCACCCAAAACTGGAGAGGAGGGGAAAAACAGCCGGGCTCTCTCCCTCCTCCTCCTCTCTCTCTCTCTCTCTCTCTCTCTCTCTCTCTCTCTCTCTCTCTCTCTCTCTCTCTGCCTCTCCCTCTCCCTCTCTCTCTCTCTCTCTCTCTCTCTCTCTCTCCCTCTCTCTCTCTCTCCCTCTCTCCCTCCCTCTCTCTCTCTCTCTCTCTCTCCCTCCCTTCCTCCCTCCCTCCCTCTCTCTCTCTCTCTCTCTCCATCTCTCTCTCTCTCTCTCTCTCTCTCTCTCTCTCTCTCTCTCTCTCTCTCTCTCTCTCGCTCTCGCTCTCGCTCTCTCTCTCTCTCTCTCTCTCTCTCTCTCTCTCTCTCCAGCAGTATGAAACAAATGTTTGGCATTCCAGTGTTCGGCGCTCTGCTGTAGACCTGTCGGTTCAACTGGACGGAGGCCGCCATCCAAGGTTGCGTTGGCCACGCATTGGACACGGCTTTCCAGGAAGGTTCACGGCGCCGGGGGGGCCGAACCCTACACCTCGGCGGCTGGCGGTGTTATTCAGCGGGAGGTATGCAGGACGTCCTGGGCTTGTTGTGGCCCCGCTTTCCGCTCTGGAAGTACCACGAAGACCCCGGGGGGGGGGGGGGGGGGGGGTTCGTCTCCCGCCCACGTGGACGGCGAAGCCCTCGGGGGTCTCCGTCGTGCCTGTGTGGGGGCGGGGGCGGGGGGCGGGGAGCCCCCCCCCCCCCCCCCCCCCCGAAAACACATGGGCTGCCGACGCTGAATCACGTCACTTGTCCGTCCCCGTGTGTAGGTGTGTGGGTCGCGTCCCAGGTCCCTCCACGCTACGGGTGCGGCGTCAACGAACAGCCGCACGGGAACTTCCCGGGGGACACAGCTGGCCCTCGAGTGGCCGCGGACCGATTGTTTACAGTCTGAAGGGTCCGTTCCGGGCCAAACGGAGGGGGAGCTTTGCCGTTCCAGTCGAACCAGCAGCTGGGGCCGCTCTGCCGCTTTGATGGCGAGCCCTGGATCCGCGGACCAGAGCTGGCCATCGTTTCCGTCTGGGTTTGCAGGAAGTAAACAGAGAGCGAGTCCAGGTCAAAGGCTAAAGCGCCAAGGTCAAAGGCTCAGATCCAACCTTGTTGACGGGTTTATTGACAGGGAAGCACAGATTTTTTGGGGGGGGAATTCTAAGCAGTTATTTATGTTGCAGTGGTCATGTGAATAGGTTCCAACAGAGGAGTGATGTATAGTTATCTACAGTGGAGAATCATGTGATGAGTAATAATATTGAACTTCTTTGAAGCCACATACACAGTTTTTAATGGGTAATAGGGCAAACAGTTGTTAAATACAGTACACCTTTAATCTTTTTAATTGATAAACATCCAGAGTGGATACTTATTTCTGTGCTTGTTGTGCGTGTACAGAGGGTTCAGGGTTCAAAATACAGAAATAGCCAGACAAAGGGGGTTTGTAATCACCTTATGAATTTATGGATTGCTGATGCATGCGTCAGCTCCCTAATATGATAGGACCAATGAAATATTTTCTGGCCTGAAGAGACTTAAGTTCAACTGTAAGAATGCTCTCTCTAACGCTCTCTATCTCTTGCCCTCTAATGCCCTCGCTCTCTCTCTCTTCTCTCTCTCTCTCTCTCTCTCTCTCTCTCTCTCTCTCTCTTTCACACACACACACACACACACACACACACACACACACACACACACACACACACACACACACAAGATGCATTCTTACAAAAGCAATACCATATGAGAAGGACGTCATAAGTGTCCAGTAATAAATAATCCTAATGCGCAATAAGACCTGCGTCACTGTATTAGCCTAAAGAGCACTTTAAAAGTAAATACACGTTGAGGATAAGTCGATGGAAAATAAAGGTTTAAAAGGGATATTTACACTACTGGCTTGATCTCAGTGGATATAGTAAAATGGTGATGTCGTGATCCATCACTAGAAGAAAGGTCAACTGGTCCAAGAATGCTGATTATCTTTGTCTATATATATGTATATATATATATGTATATATATATATATATGCATATATATATATATATATATATATATATATATATATATATATATATATATATATATATATATATATATATATATATATATATATATATATATAGACAATAATATTATTATTATATACATTTCTCTCAGTTATATGCACACACACACACACACACACACACACACGTTCCCATATTTTTCACTGGTACTGTAGTTTTCTTTTTTTTCGATTAGGATTAAATTTCAGGTTGTGGCTAAACAGAAGTACACTGTATGTCTAACACACTCTTTTTGCTTGCGAATAAAACCAACTCGCCTTTAAATGACTAAAGGAGGTTGTTGAACAATTGAGCAAATTCGTTTATAATTCGTTTATAATTATAACTCCATTTAAAAACATTCTCAGTGAAGAACAAAACGTACAATATGTACATGTTTTTTTCTTTTCAACAACCAAGGGTTGAAGCCATCCATCACATCCACCACAAGCTCCTCGGGGGTGTGACTTCAGTGCAGGCTCTATATATTGAGTCGTTTTGTTCTGTGGCTTTACGTGAATCCTTGACGAGCTCAAACTTTGAAGTGCTTTCTTCCAACGGAGTGCAGCGCACACATTCAGTTATCTGCGATAACACCATGGATACCTGTTTTTGGAAACTTTCCATTGCCATAGTCTTGGCCTCGTTTACACGGAGATCAACATCGATTGGACCGGTTATCCGATGCGACCCCTGTGATGCAGGAACACGGCTTCTGTGCAAACCGTTACCCAGAGACTGCATGGAGATAGTTCGCGAACCAGGCTGCGGCTGTTGCATGACCTGCGCTCTAGCCAGTGGACAGCCGTGTGGAGTGTACACTGGGAGATGTGGCGCCGGGTTGTCTTGTCAGCATCAGCCCGGTGAGACCAAACCTCTTCAGGCTCTGCTGGAGGGACGAGGGGTTTGTGCGAACTCGTCAAGTAAAAGATCCGTTGGCACTTTTCATCCTGTCAAAGCAATACCAGGTACTTAATTAATTAATTTGCACCTGTTGTATGCGTGCATGTATGTTGAAAGCCACAACTCAACTGTCAACCTTTTTAAAAGATGGTTTCAAAATCCCTCCACGTCTATCCTGAGTCGCATTTGAGGCACAGTGTAGCTGCACATAAACACTACTTGTTTTCATACAGCTCTTGTTTTGGAACACATCTCGATTGAATGGTGGTATGCATATATGCTAAGAGTATTACAATTTAGTTAAATTATGATGCCTTGCTTCGTGATATTTTCAAACTGTCCAGTAAGATATTTTAAATGAGTATTTGAATGAAGCCTACTGTCAAAACGGATTCACTTGGGAAAGGCTTTACTCAATCAAAATGTAATTTTCTTTTGAGCAAATGATCATAAAATGGATTATAAAAAGGATTTATATCCCCTCAAACTGACCTCTTTAGCACAGGGTTGACTCTTCTGCCAATCACAGATTTGAAGTACGTCCCTTAATGCACGCATAATAACAGTACAATAATATCATTCAATTGATAATGGGATTTAGTGTAATGATATTTTGGAGTGACTGCAACACCTCCCTCATTGGCTGCCTAAATAAACGCATTGTCCTGATATGACCCGCAGACAATGGTGTCGATCAGGAGGAGGAGCGAAACGCCACCAGCCCGGCCCTGCCTGCCCCCTCCAGTACCCGCAGACCTGTGGGACCCCCGAGGATATCCTCCCATCCATTCTTCCTCCACCCAGCCAAGGTAGAGGTCCTGAGAAGGGAGCAGCAGAAGAGAGCCCAGAGCTTCAAGATGGAGGAGCTGCCAGGGATCAGCACCGACCAGCAGAACTTCTCCCTGGAGAGCAAGCAGGAGCCCGAGTGTGTGAGTAGCACCGGAGCGTTTCCTCCCCCTCCGAGCCTCGCAAACCCACTGGGGAATGTTTTTCCCCTTCCACCCCTCCAGTCGGTGTTTTGGTGTTTTGGTGTTTTGGGGGCCCGGCGCTGAGGGCTGGCAGACATGGGCGGGTGGGGAGAATGCCGTATCCAACCCAGTGGGTATGGCAGCTCTGCTGCGGCTGACCCGGGTCAGGCGGTCGCTGGGCCGCAAGGCGTCCACATGCCGGGCACACACGCACACACACACACACACACACACACACACACACACACACACACACACACACACACACACACACACACACACACACACACACACACACACACAAACACACACAGGATGGATTGGACCGTGCGTGCGCTCTGTTCTGAAGGCGAGCTGCTATTTTTGATCCTCTGTTTGGCGAGAGAGGCGAGTGCGCACAAGGAATGAGCTTTGGGGCCGGCCACTTTGATCAGTGACCGGAGTGGTTAGAGTTGGGGACAAGCCTGTCCGCGCCTTCTTAAGGCCCTCTTTGAATGCACTTTATCCCTGCCGTGCTCTGTGTACAGCGCTTGTCCCTAAGCGGCTTTGGCGAGCGGATAAGCCCTCACAAGTTGGTCAGATGAATTCATATCCCATTTGCCACCTTTTCCACATTGCTGCGGCCATTGTTTGGGTATTAGCCGAGAGACGGAGGGCGACAGGGTGCTAGTGGCCGGCGCTATTGTCCGCTGTAACGTTTGGATCTTTCTGGATGTATTTATCGGGAGTTCATTGTGGTTTGTTGGTGTCGTTACGAATGGGTTTCATTTCAAGAGACAAACGCTAACCCGGCTTGTATTCAGATCTCATGTTGTTGGAGGTGGTTGAGCCCCTTGTAAAATCAGCAGTTTGGTGTCGTAGTTTTCAGAGCGATTTTTCGAGGTCATTTAGTCTTGTGTCTTTGTTTCCGGAAGGGTCCCTGTCGGAGAGAGATGGAGAGCATTCTGAACGGCCTCAAGCTCACGGACATCCTCTACCCGCGCGGCTTCCGCATCCCGAACTGCGACAAGAAGGGCTTCTACAAGAAGAAACAGGTAAGCCCCCCCCCCCCCCACTGCTCTAAAACAGAGCCACTCCCATCGTCCCACTGACTCTTCCCACGCCGGGGGAGGACGCAATGGCGTCCACCAAGCCCACAGACAGATCCGTGATAGCCTAGCTCCAGCTCCCCCGCCCCCCACCCCCAGGTCCAGTGCTAGTTATTAGTGCCTCGTCAGCACACCCCCCACGCCAGTGAGGTAGACCCCAGCCGTTGGCACGGGGACAGAGGCAGCCTACAGGCCGAACCCCAGCAGGGGCCCCCAGGGTGGGGGTAAGGGGGGCAGTGGGCCCAGACGGCGGACCGTTTAACGGGAACCCTCCCAGGGAGACAGACGTCAAGGTGGCTGCCGGCACCCGACACAGCTCGCCCCATAATTGCCGGACTCTTTTTTTATTTTTTTTTTCGCGGGGAGGCCACGGAAATAGAGCTGCAGCCGTTCCCCGGCGTCGGCGCGGTCGGCCCACAATGGGCTTATAATAAATGAGTGGGGCCCGACGGCCTCATATGGAGACACTTAGGGCTCCGGCACGCACCACGCCGCCACCGCCAGGCCATCCCCGGAGCAGCCGTGTCTTCTCATTACCCGGCAGCCAGCCTCTTGGCCTAATGGACGAGGTCTGCTTGACCTGCAATCATGTCGTGAGCAGCTTCCCCCGTGATGCCAGACCCCCGTGTGCCTGTTTATGGGCAGCTAGGACGCCGTGTGCTGCTGAGCGCGCCGCCCTCGCGGGAGCAGGGCGGGGCCCTGTCGGTTCGTGTCTTCGGCGTTTTTTTGCGTCGGCGGTTTGCGTGACTCGCAGAGCCAAACAAGTCTTAATAACCGTACATGTCTCACAAGACAGAGTACAGACTGAAAAAAATGATGTGCGGCTATGAGAATGGGGAGGAGATTGTTATTTACTTTTGTCAGAGAGTTTTTTAAAGTGAATTTATAATAAATTGGGCCTATTGCGTGAACGCCACTGTCGTGATATGGATTTGCTCTACTGGTAAAGTTAGTTAATTGGACATGAAAGTGTATCAAGAAGAAACAAATGGCTCAAAGTAAAGTCAAGAGGAATACAGATTATGAATTATTTTCTAAATGACAAACTAGAACAGCACTCTGTTTTAATTCAATAGATTTATTGGGGCCAAAATACGTTGGCCAAAGCCCCTCTTCAGTTGGCCTAAGTGCGGTGCATTTTTTATAATACAATATCTAACCTGAAGATAATACAAAAGTGGAGATGGAACTATCTCTAAAAGCTTCAGTCAATCAAAGGAATTCAAATGCATCCTGCCGAAACCCACACTGGCAAAAACAATAGACCCCACTTCCTTCTGAATCAACTCCACACTCATCCGCCAAGCTGCCCAGTTGCCGTTGCCCTCCAAAATGAATGGCTACATGTTTTACTAGCGCCGGGGTTGACCTTTAGTAAAATTGGCAGTAAAATAACAGCCCTGGGGTAGCTCCACAGCCTCTGTAAGTCATTTGTCCGACCCATAATTTGGTGCTATGGGGTATAATCAGCAACAGATGATTTGTACTGGCCACCAGCTTCTCAAAATAGATCTTGGGTCTCAGTTGTTCACAAACGGGCCTGAGCAAATATTTGACCAGGTTTCTGTTTACCTTTAAGCCCTCCACATGTGTGTGTAACAGGAGGTAAACCGTAAAAGGGTCTCAAAATACCAGCGGCGGCACGTCGCACGGCCAAGTCCGCATCCCCTCGGCAGTATCCGACGGTGGAATGGCTTTCGAGCTGTGGCTGCCTTTTGGTCAAAGCCACCGACTTTGTCGGCCATTGCCGTGAAATGGAGTTAAACGTATGAAATCGAGCCCTTCTCCCTCTTTGTCCCCGTGTCCTTCCCCAGTGCCGTCCCTCAAAAGGCAGGAAGCGAGGGTTCTGCTGGTGCGTGGACAAGTACGGCCAGCCGCTGCCAGGCTTCGATGGGAAGGAGAGGGGAGACGCCCAGTGCTACAACTCGGAGAGCCAGTGAGACGGCGGGAGCGCCGCGGACCAGAACGAGAGAAAGCAGCAATGGCTGGGCCTGGAAATGGGCAGCTGCCACCGGTGTATCTATTGCCCGCCAGACCTGTGCCAAAGCAGGGCAGGGCGGAACGGAACGGAGGGAAGAGACTCATCAAGCCATACTCCTTGTGCCAATTTCTTTTTTTTTCTCTCTCTCTCTCTCTCTCTTGCATGGACAGATTCCTCATAGACTGCAGCTTCAGCCCAGGCTCTGAATACAACAAATTTTTTTCAGGACCTTTTTCTTTTCTTTTCCTCAGAGGCCTCTGCCTCGATAAGAGACTTGATTGCAAAGACTTGTCCGTTTGTCACAGCCCTCGAGGAGAGGGCTACTCATTTACGCACAATTAAGTGGCACTATACATGTTTGTGTGTGTGTGTTTTGTAATACATGTTACCATATTTGATGTGTGTGATTCTGACCGAATGGGTATATGTCGTAATATCCATGTAAGATCCTTTGTTTTTTGTTGTTGTGTGAATCCATGTTTGAAAAGAAACGGTATAAATGTATTGTCCGTCTTTCTGGTGAGCCACGAGCGCCCGGGTGGGGGCCTTCATAGCCCATCAATCTACACCGGCAGAAGATGCAACCCCACATCAAAGTGTATCATGCCTAGCCCATAGCCAGCCTTTTTTTTATCTATTTGAAAAAAAAGGAAGCAGGCTATGGCTTTCTCTATCGCAGCTTAGACCCAGTACATTTGAACTTGTATGTTGTTGCTGGACCTCGTCACGATGAGAGCGCCATGCTGAGGACTGTGGTCCTTGTTCTCCACGACGGTTTGCATAAGCTGGTTTATTGGTGTACAGGGGCCCCCAAACCCGGTTTATCTGTACCCTTTAAATGTTATGGTGTTTCAGTGAGAAGCTTTCATGTATCCATGCCTCAAGTTTAGGCTGATATGCTGTATGCATGTATAATGCAACCCTCAAATATCTATTTTTAATTAATAAAGGCAGTATAAGATAAGGCAAGCTGCCATAGCCGGTGGGTGTGCATGGTTTAGTGCTGGTGTTTGCGACAGAGTATGGTTGGTGTACAACGAATCCTCACTGTAGTCATTCAACAATTCATGACATTTATTCAAAGTACATTGACTGACTCACAAACAAGCGACATTTCAAACCAAAATGAAAAGTAGCATAGCAGCATATGTACCATCAGTAACATCAACCAAGTAGCCATGTACACTGAAGCATAATAAATAATACGATTGAATGTCCCTCCGGACAGACAAACAACAACAAAAGAGCTTTCATACATAAGGAAATGATGACCTAGCAGAGAGAGTGGAGCCCAAGTGACCCTCTGCTAAACCTGAAGACCTGCACGGACTGGAAGAGGTAGATGAACGCAGAGCAAACCCGTTTGCCAAAAAAACCCAAGCGTGGCTTGGACGCGAGCTGATATGTTTGTCCGTGGTCACTGTCCGCGTGCCTGTGGCGCTTTAATTATTTCCCCCAATACCCATTGAGGAAACGTCAATGACGATACATTCCGACACTGTCAACATGTTGAATGAATGAGCGGCTGTGTTGTTTTCCCATGCACTGACTGCACAGCGCAGACGTTTGAATGAATCAAGCAAAGCGGATCCTGAAGAGCTTGAGCGTGGGTTTGGCAGAGCAGCGGCTAGCCCTGTGGTCGCCAGCCAATGGAGTTATTTGGTCAGCAACACAAATGTATACAGTGTTGCCCTATTTACAATCGAAAAATAGTCAAACATATAAATTATCTAAAAATTACAAACGGTTCACCTGCACGTTCAGAATAAATAAGGCTTAATATATGTGCGTCATGTAAATAAATTAAAGCAATTTCGTTCAGCTGAAATAAAATGTTGTGCTCTGCGTTTATGTGTTTGTAAAAGGAACTCGGTATATGTGGCTGTTGTGTGTAAGTTTGCAGAACCTGGATGCAGGTGTTTTTGTGTTGTTTAGCGGTGGCAGAAAATAGACAACACTAGTTTCTTAGGGTGACTGCCCATGACTTAGTGAGTAAGCTCCTGGTGGCACGCTGTGTCCACCAGCAGATCGTTCGATCCTGGGACCTTCTTCCCGTTCCAGGAAGAGACACACCAGCAACGAGAGGGTGGTCCCACCAAAGACGACTCACACTAAAAAACAGACAAGCAGCAAGAATAAAAAAAAAAAAAAACAGAACAAACACCAATCCATGGGACAACCTAGTCAGAAGCATAGTTCTGCCAGTCATAGGGAAAGTTAAAATAAGTCATACGGAAAGTTAAGTGCTACAGTATTAGAGTGGAGCGTTACCTGCTTGGCCTTATAGAAGCCATGCTTGTCACAGTTGGGGAGGTAGAAGGTGGTGAACTTTTCTCCGAGCTGCTGTTGGGAGCTGGTGATCATGTCCAGTGCTGCATGGAGCTCAATGTGGCAGGGGCCCTGAAGGCAAGACAGATCCACGGTTGGGAGAGGCATCAAGATAACATATTTTGCATCATATATATGAATAACTACATTTAAGGTAGATATCAAATGCAAGATAAAACATTCATAAGGAAGCTGGTAAAATAGAAATCTGGATATTTTTAAATCCAAAAGCTGACTGCTCCCTCTTGTGGATGGGAGGAACCTGCAGGCATTTTTACCAAGCTGAGCGAAGTATTGCAGTGAAGTGGATGCGGTTTCTCACCTGCTCCACCAGTTTCTTGCGGATGGCATTGACCTTGGCCTTGATGCTCTCCTGAGCCTCAGCTGCCTGGCTGGGGTCCATGGGTGAGTTGAGGCCCAGGAGGTGGTGTAAGGTGCTGTGGTCTGGGAGCACATCGGTCTCTTCTGAACGGCGGAAGAGAGAATACAAACAATTGGCGTATGATTAGTTCACTAGACTTTCAATTCGAAATGTGAAAACATGACATTAACTTTTTTTTCAAGAATAACTAACTAGATACAACTTGGGCTGCTGAAAATATGTTTTTGATGTGACTAAGCATAAAAATCCAGCTTAAAACACATTTTATAGCAAAATGTATTTGTATTTATGTATAAAATCAGTCCTGTATGACCAGCCAAGGGTTGAAACAAGACCATTACATATTAACCACACATGAATGAAAAGGGTCCCACAAATAACATGGAATAGTCATCTAAGTTTGAAGTGTGCAATGCCCAGACAGCCAATTCGACCACATCCTCAATGTTTCCCAAATTCTCAATGAAGCTGCAAAGAAATCTGATGAGGACTCCTGTTTACTCTTCAAAAACAAAAAAATTACACAAACTCAAATAGTTCAAACTAAAGAAAGATGGAGGTAACAGTACCATGGCCCTCTTCCTCGGTGCAGATCCCCTGGCCTCTGGTGAGGGAGTGCAGGGGCCGGGCCTCTCCCGGCCTTGGGATGCAGCGGAGCCCCTGGGCACAGTGGGCTGTGTACACCCCACAGGAAGACCCCTTCTCCAGGGCACAGGCCTGGCAGCAGCCGCAGCCGGCCTCCCTCAGCACCTGCCCGCAGCCCGGGGAGACAGCCGGGCACTGGTCCAGCTTCTCTTGGGTACAGGGGGCACAGCGAATGGGTTCAGGCCCCACCACTGGGGAACATCTGACAGCCGCCACCAGGACCAAAAACACAGCTGCAACTAGCGTAGGATATAGTCCACTCATCCTTAAGAGTATGGTCCTTGATAAAGTCTTCAAGATGTCTGGTGTGGATGAAGGTATTTCTGTAGGCTTATTTTGAAAGTGATTTCCACTTACTGGTCAGGCAGCTGTATTTATATAGTTATCTGGCTTTTCACAAGTTAATGTTTTACACGTGGACTCAATACATTAAATATTTGAGTGCAGCTCCCATATTGGAGTTGGTGACCTTACGTTGAAGTGCGTAGATCCGGACTGGTGTTCAAAGAAGTTGTCAATATTGATCCTGGAACTCTGAGCATTTCTACAAAAACAAGCTTTCCAAAGTGTGTTCAGGACAACTGTGAGCTTAGCTTGAAACATTTAAAGACCGAGCAAGTGTTCAGTGATTATTAAACAAGATTTTTTTTCGAAATCTTTTTATTCCATTACTAGTGGTTTCACATAGCAACATTTTGACATTGTCTCAAACTGTACAGAGACAGGGTGCCTAACTAAACACTGTTTAAGGGTGAAGGCCAAACAAAGGCTGGAGATTAGAAGGCTCGTCTGATGCCTAGTCATAGTGTTGCGTAATGTTGAACTGGGATTTTGCTTCAAAACATGTTTCTGAAGGTCCTTATCAGTTGCAAACTGGATCATTCCTATTTAGCTATTGCAAAAGCGTGGCATTATGATTTGAGGGCTGGAATCATAACATGTTTGTCTGAAGAAGCGTCAGCAGTAATTGGCAATTTCCTGGTGTAGTATTTAGTCACCCATAACAAACCAACCCCCCCCCCCCCCACACACACACACACCTCATCGACGTCCTCGTCCTCCCTACATAAGCTAGGTGGCTGGTCACCAACTCGGGGTGTAGACCAGGAACGAGGAGCTGCTCTCAGATTACTGCAAACAAGGCAGCTACTCAATAACCAGCTCATAGGTGGTGGCCTCTTCGATGTTGAACATCAGATCCACCAGCCATTTGGGGAAAGGGTCATCCTAATAAGCAATCAGGATAAGTTAGTACCGTCATGTGGGCAGAAAAGACAATAAATCAATCTGACCCATCTACTCCAATTGTAGAATGATTTGATCCAAAATTACCAATTTTGGGCGCCTCCGCAGACTTCTATTCTGTGGTGTGGGCATGGTTTCCAACACTGAGGAAGAGTGTGAGAATATAGGCTTCCTCCTGGCTGAAAATGACTTTCCCCCTTGGCTCTTAAACTATTTAAAAAAGGAAAGACATATTCATTCTAAACTTTTCTACATAGTTTAGATCGTAAAAGGGATGGAATGAGTAAATATCTGAACAGACAGCCTACCATTACTCGTTTACTCAGTCTCCCATTAGCTTTTCTTTGAAGTACCCTCAGTGGAGTGTGCCCTTGTTGGATGGTGTCATCCAAGATATCTCCTGCAGTCCCAGAGGCTTTTGGCTCTGACTTAGATAGGGTCAATATGTCTCCCTGTTCTGAAATATCCTAGGACAAAGCAGTGTGTAACGTGTCAGATGATATTTCAGTTCTAGATTATTTTATTGCAGGCCATTGTTACATGTGCTGGACAATAGAGCTATACCTGGGACAAACTGCTCCACTCAGACAGCAGGGAAGACAGCTCAGGCCTCATCTTTAATGACTTTTTATTTTCATTGTCTTCATCTTTCCCTTCTGCTTCCTCCTCAACCTCATTTTCTATGTCTTGACCCACACGTGCTTCACGATACATTTTTACAGAAAGTTCATCACCCTCCTCCTCCTCCTCCTCCCAATCTGTATGGATGGAGTCCTCCCTTGTCTCTTCATTTATAGTATCCAGCTATTGCAGCATTTCCAAACACAGTCATTCAACACACATTAATCAAATATGGTTCACAAAATTGGCTGTACAGCTTTGGTTTTTAATGTTGCTGTCACTTGTTGCAACACAGGCCTTGGTGAGGAAATTCCAGACACAACTTTCTAATTAAACTTACATATTTTAGTGGAAAATCCATTCCTTTGCAAGGTTGAAGGCCGATTCAGTTTTTGGTGTGGTTTAAATGTCTTCTCAACAGAACAAGACAAGTAGCTGATCTACTATCACCACACACCTGTTTCTAATTGTATTGATTAGATCAATTTGAATTCACCAAGTAATCATACATTTTCTTAGAACAGGTGTGCAGGGAATGAAAACCGCCCCTAATAAGCCCCTGATGTCACATATGGACAGAGGTTATTTACCTCCCAAACCTATTTAATAGGTTTTTTGAGGATAGTCAATTTGCTTTGTAAGTACCATGCAGTAATGTGCAAAACCTCTACCTTAAATGACCCAGCAATGTTAGATTACAAAGGGAAAATGGGTCACGGCACACCTCATTAACATTTCTTCACCATATTTGAGTGTGTGCCCCGGTTTATCCACAGCTTACCCTTGGGTGACAGTGTGTGTGTGTGTGTGTGTGTGTGTGTGTGTGTGTGTGTGTGTGTGTGTGTGTGTGTGTGTGGAAAGTTTATCCAAGTACAGTTTACCTTACTTACCCTTCATTGCTTAATCCTAAATCTTGGCCATAAATAGTGCTTGGTAATTAAAGGACAACAACCACTACCAAGACAACAACAACTCCAAGAGTTTGAGGAGGTATGTGTGTACATGTTGATCCTGGGTGGGGGTAGTTGTACATAGATAGCTTTAATACTGAGAACATGCCACTCAATATATTAGCTTTAAAATGATTCCTGTAGTCAAGAAAATTTGCTCTATTTATTTGCTGAAATAGATAATATTGTTTGGGGAGGACTTTAATCTTTGTGTTTTTCTTAAAGTAAGTTTTTGATAGTTCAGAATGATACTTACGTTCCTTTGATTTATTTTTGTAGCAAAAAAAACGAGACCCAAACTCAATAAACCTGAACTATACTGTTGTTGAGTCCCTTATTGACTTAACTTTAACATGGACTGAGGCCCTGAAAGAACAAACATCTGCACTGGGAAAACACTGGCCACTCAATGTTTGGGACATGGTGACATTCCAAATTGGACTGCGGAAAGAAATATGCAGACGGATGCGATAAAGTCGTATTTGTCTGTGACACTGGGTCGTCGACTGTAAGGGGAGAGGGCTGTTGTTGAGGAAAGATCAAAGGTAAAGGAGCTGAAGCACGGACATACCTTGTGGAAAATGCCGGGGCTTTGAATTGCGACCTCTTAAGGACGCGCGCAAACAATCAGTGCATTCCATTCTCGAAAGTCCACTCTAGAATTGCAATGCCCCACTCAAACAACCCTCTCACCAGAATCTAATGTGAGTCTTTGATGTGGACTAATACTCAATTTAATGGGAGCAGATTAGAAAACGTACAAAGCTATTATTTTGCAAACCAACAATGCATTTATTAGAAAATCGTTTTATAACCCCATCTTTACACTGTACAAGATACAACATAGTTTAAAGCATTTAGCTATTCACAAAAGTATGATCCGCATTTCAAAGTGATTATAGCTAAAAAGGCAGGTTTCAATCACTGTAAGCTTATTAAATAATTAAGGCAAAAAACTTTAAAACGGTGTATTTACATTTTTGCAGATCAAGTGAAATGTCTGTGCTATCAGTCTGGCTTCAATCTAGAGTGGCCAACGTTTTGGACATAGTGCTGCTTCAGAAAAACCTGCTAACGTCTAAGAAAACGGATAATTAAAGCTGATCCGTAGCTCGGCCCGAGGTCTATGGCCACTGGGGAATGAATAAGTCTACTGGGAAGGGAGCGGGGAATGTAAAGCACTAAATTCTGTTTCTCTGCATATTTGTATTGAGTGTTTGCCTAAGAGCTCTTTTCTAGGGGCCGTCTTTGTGTGAATACATGTGCTCTCTCGCGTCTACAAAGTGTGTTTCGACTGTGTGCGCAGCGTGACAACGTGCTGTACTCTCTGTGCTGCTTGTCATTGGCCTATTATGCCTCTGCGAGATTACGCTTGCTGTCCAGGTTTTGGCATTCAACCGAGTTGTGTAGTGGCTGTAACGGTTGAGCACTCGACAGGGCATTACTCTGTAGGTCAGCACACGCTCTGCCCCCTCTTATCGATCCCCCAGCCTCTTCAAAGCCTCGGCCGCAACCTCTACGTGTGTACGCGTGGCACCTACTGCTACAAGTCTTCTTATCACCCAAAAATACGGAGCAATAACAACCACCGGTCGATGGACTAGGAGAGATTGCCAAGGTCATGGATCTAAACCAAATGACTCCGGATTGCCCTTGTCAATACAGACTGAGTAAATGATTCTCCAGTGTAATATAAGATCCGTCAATTTCAGCAGTCTCCGTTCCTGATATACTTTGGGTTAAATCAATGACACTTGACAAGATTGATAATTCGGATGAGGTGGGAAAACGCGCCAGTGGAATGAATGGTTTGACTGGTTTCGTTCTGGACACTAAGTCAGTTCTGACTGCGAAGCCTTGAACTCCTGCGCTCCAGAGAGCTCGTTCACTTCACTGGTTCTCTCTAAATGGGGTTGGGGGTCTTCAACGGAGGCCCAGTCTAACTATTCATGCACTACTAATTCAAAAAGCATATCTTGAGCCAGAGAACTCAATTGAACGTATTTAAAAGATAGTTGTGCTATTTTCTTTACGATTGAGAATTTAAATCACGCACATGCATATGCCCACTTAGTACACACATGCATGCCACACACGTCACAATGAGTATGCAGAAACAAGATATGATGTTTTTAGTTTTTTTTGGTCTATTCTTTTTAACTATGAAACATGGAATGTATCCTTGGCATATGCAGAGAGTATCCACAGTACAAAAACCACTATTTGACCAGTCTTAATCGTGGATGATGCAGGACTGCCCGTGCCCTCTCTGCTCTCTGGGAATGTATCGTTACCACAGGAAGAAACTGCGAACCAAAGTGAACCCTACCACCCCGACCCACCGCCGTGGCTGCTCAGACCCCCCCTGCTCCGAGGAGGCCTCGGCAGCCAGTGGGAGTGGGCTTGTCCCACTTACCAGCCTCCGCCCCAGTCCTACATGAGCCGGGCTACACGGATAAATGTTCTGAGCCGGTCTCCAAGGACCCGCATGGAGTAACCTCGGAGGATCTGCTCTTATTCCAGCACACACTATCCACCTCTTCCTCCTCCTCCTTATCATCATCATCATCATCCTCCTCCTCCTCCAAGGAGCCCCCCCAACCCCCACCCACTACACCGGCACCATCTCGATCTCCGTCTCCTCCTCCACCTCCTGGACGGTGGGCACGCCTGGCGAGGGCAGGCACGGCACGGGGCTGCCCAGGTGGCTGTTGGCGGAGGCGCCCGTGGCCATGGCGCGGACGGTGAAGCTGGCCACGGAGGAGACGCTGCCCAGCTTGGGGGGCACGCTGCTGGCCTTGCCGCACGAGTGGACGCGGCGCTCCAGGCTGACGGAGCCGGCCACCAGGGAGGTGGTGGCCGTGCCCACCGTCTGCACCTTGCCCTCCAGGAAGTAGGTGAGCATCTCGCCCTTGCCCTTGACGCTGACCTTGCCACGGCACACCAGGTCGTAGTTGGGGTTGAGCATGCGGTACACGTCCTCCGTCACCTGGGGGCGGCAGAGGGGAGGGCGCGGGGAGACGGCACTGCTTAAATCACAAACCCCACATAATATTGTAACGTTAAATTGAAATAAAAAGATGTGTGACGCGACGCAAGTCAGTATCTTAATCTCAAATCAGTATCTTAATCTCAAATCAGTAGCTTAATCTCAAATCAGTATCTTAATCTCAACTCAGTAGTTTAATCTCTATAGTTTTTTTTTAAATAGGATTTTAAAACCTCAATGATTATTATAATCATTATCATTACGATGCACTGTAGGAAAAGCCAGCGCTTAATGCTGTCCCATTCCGACATAAACTGCTGAAGATGTCAGATCAATCTGGGCTTTGGTACCTGGATCTTCCCCGGGACTCCGGTGCTGTCCATGCGGCTGGCCACGTTCACCGTGTTCCCCCAGATATCATACTGGGGCCTCCTGGCCCCGATAACCCCTGCTACCACCGGGCCCACGTTGATACCTGCACACAGACACACGCACACACACACACAAGCACACAAGCACACGCATGACTTATCCGTTAATCGAATCTGGCTTTGGACCCAATGCTACGTGACAGGACTCCTGGGGTTCCCGCTCTCACTGGTGTGTGTGTGTGTGTGTGTGTGTGTGTGTGTGTGTGTGTGTGTGTGTGTGAGGCTACTCACCCACTCTCAGGACAAAGTCGTTGTAGGACTGGTAGTTGATCTCGTCCAGGACGTCGAACATCTCGATGGCGTAGTCCGCCACCGTGCTCAGGTGGTTGTACACTGACTTTTTCTCCTGGAAAGCCGGAGAACAAAGCAGAGGACTTCAGACCACGGCAGTGGAAAAACAACGAAAACAACAATGCCGTCGTCTTTAAGCTGCTTAGCGGAGAACGACGTTTATTTTGTACCTTAGTGCCGATGGTGGGAACCAGACCCACCGCCGCCATGTAGGTGCTGCCGATGGTCTTAATCTTCTCTATGTCCTTGTAGCACTCCTTGTCCATGAGCTAGGGATCAAAATGGGACGCACAAAAGCATGACATTCCCATCGCCGCCCTTTCCCCAATAAACAGCCCCGTCCCGGTGTGCCCGCGGCGTGGGCGCTGACCTCGTCAAAGTCGGCGATGATCTCGTTGAGGAGCCGCAGACACTCCACGCCCATGTTGTTGCCGTCCAGCTCGATGTAGAAGTCGTTGAAGTTGGGGATGGAGGCGAACAGCACCCCCACCTGAGCGTACGACTGGTAGTAGAGGTCCTGGTGGGCCACACACAGAGAGAGAGGGGCCGTCAGGACATTTCCGTTCCGTTCCACCGTCTGTTGGTGTGCCGAATGTCCTGTCTGTCTGTCTGTGTGTCTGTAGGCCTGCCGAATTATCTGTCTGTCTGTCTGTAGGCCTGCCGAATTTCCTGTCTGTCTGTCTGTAGGCCTGCTGAATTTCCTGTCTGTCTGTCTGTCTGTCTGTCTGTAGGCGTGCCGAATTACCTGTCTGTCTGTCTGTAGGCCTGCCGAATTTCCTGTCTATCTGTCTGTCTGTCTGTCTGTAGGCCTGCCAAATTGCCTGTCTGTCTGTCTGTATGCCTGCCTGCCTTCTTATCTACCTTTCTGCCTGCCGTGTGTGTCTACATGCAGCATTAGTCTGTCTGTACATGGGTCTAGCCTACCTGCCTGTCTCTCTGCCTGTCTGTTGGGGTCAGTCCCTCTGTCAGCGTGTCTACTCCTCTCACCATGTTCCTGGGGTTGGACAGGAGGAAGTGCTGGGCCACGTGGGCCGGCAGCAGGTTGAAGAGGATCCGCCTGTTGTCCAACTTCACCTTCTCCATGCCGTCCCTCTCCTCCTCCGCCTGGAGACACACACACACACGCACACACACACACACACACACACACACACACCCACACACACCCACGGCACACGTAAAAAAACACAAACAAGCAGATCGTCACGTTAGTTCACTCTTTTGCCACAAGAGGTCAGCAAAAGACTGCAGGTTACAAAGCAGGCCACACTTCAACGGTTACCGACACAGCAGAAGAACACACCCACCTATGAGGTATCCAGGCACACACAAAATGACAACAACACCGGCAAACGCGTCACTCTCCCACTCAAAAGCAACATGAAAAGCCACTCTCAGAGACGGGAAACAGCCCCAGCCAAGGGCGCGCCGTGACATCCTACCCCCGACAGCTCGCCGCATTAAGTGTCTCTCTCTCGGCTTCAGCCTTCTCGTCCTGGCCTCACGTCTGCTGGCGGGCTGGCCACCGTGAGTCACACGCTGCTCGCCGCCGCCGCTTGGCCCAGGACCAGCGCCTCGCCACGGGGGCCCGGACCCGGTGCGACAGACGGCGGGGAGGCTGAGCCCACACAACCCCCCGGCTGCCGTCGCCCACGTCAGATAACGGCACACGGGTGTTGACACAGATGCACTCGGATCTGCGTCCAAGTGAAGGGGGGGGGGGTTCGGGGTGGGGATCGACGAGTGGAAACGGTTTCGACCGGTGGTGATGCTCGTAAAAGATTTGTTTTTTTCGGGTTCGCGTATGTGATGGGTTCGAGGTGAAATCGTGCTTCGTTCTGCTTTGATTTGATTTGTTTTGACATAGTCCTCAAATGTTAGCGCGGTGACGTTTCTAACATGCGGTAGTAAAACATTAGCCAAAGCGTCTTGGTAAAAAGTCCTATTGTGTAAAATACACATACGCGTAGATGACCTTACACCCACACACACACACACACACACACACACAGAAGAACGGACAGACCTGTGTGGCCCAGAGGAAGTCCAGGCGGAGCTTGAGGTCCAGCTGTCTGGAGTGCAGGGCCAGGGCACTGGTGAACAGCAGCAGGGACAGGATGGGGTCGTAGCCCCGGACGTGGAGAGACCCCCCACTGTGGAAGAGACCAAAACACGTGTCAGCACCTTTGGAGCACTGGACCGGACCACACAAACCGTTAGACGGGGGGTTGGAGGGGGGTTTGGGGACCTACCACGGTGTGAGCAGCCATGATGGCAGGAGCTTACGGTCATAGTGGGATTTGTGGTGCCACATGGGATGGTTTACAGAGGGGAGAGCCCGCAGAGGAGACCGACCCTGTCGACGAGGGTAGCGAAGGCGAACGTGCCCGAACAAATATGAAAGGACAACATATTTGCGGCATAAACAGCCCTGCGTTCGCGGATCAGAAAACACAGCAGCTTTCTCTTTGGCAGAATTCCCACGGCCATCTCTTTGCCTCCCAAAGTCACCTTGCAGACAGGGCTATGTGCCTGTGAGCGATATCAAAGTTATCTATCCCCCCCCCCCCCCTGCATAAACAATGTGAAGGTAGATGTATGCCGAGAGCTACAGAGCTGGAACCCCACCCTAGGGGAGGGGGAGAGTCGGCTCCACAATCTCCTCAGGAACTGTCCCACACTGGCTTGTGGTTTTGGAAATGAATGAGCGTGTGTGTGTGTGTGTGTGTGTGTGTGTGTGTGTGTGTGTGTGTGTGTGCGTGTGACGTATCAAAGACTTGCAATTGTGTGGGTCAAAGACAATCATCGACACCGCCTCCTACACTCACATTGTCCCTCTCTATGTTAATTTCCCTACGGCTCCTGCGCGCGCACGTGTGTGTGCGTGTGTGTGTGCGTGCGTGCGTGTGCCAGTGTGTTTTCATGTTCCATCCAGATCAAACAGAGACAAAAGCGGAGCTGACACCCCGCGCGGCACGCCGTCAATGGCGGCTGACGTGTAAGTGACAGGAGAACACAGCACATCTGAGGGCTAAGGCTGGAGGGGTGACAGCCAGAGCAAGACACCGTGTGTGTGTGTGTGTGTGTGTGTGTGTGTGTGTGTGTGTGTGTGTGTGTGTGTGTGTGTGTGTGCGCGTGCGCGCCTCGGTTCGTTTGCAGGTGTGTGTCGGGGGAGACAGGAGGTTTGGTATGCTGCACTCGAGCAACATCTGACGGAAGGCAAGGAAAACCTTTCTTTTTGGGTCTGCGTCAAGACTGCCAGTGTTTTGACTGAATGTGCGTCACGTGTGTGTGTGTGTGTGTGTGTGTGTGTGTGTGTGTGTGTGTGTGTATGTGCGCGCTTCCCCTCACCCGGCCGTGCTGCGGAAGCCGCTCAGCTCCAGCACGGTGAAGTAGAGCACGGCCAGCGCCAGCAGCAGCGCCATCTTGGGCAGCCAGGAGACGCGCAGGAAGAGCGCCAGCGTGAGCGTGCCCACCACGCACGAGAGGAAGGCGTAGCGGGCGCCGTCGCACGGCAGCTCCGCCATGGTGCGGTTGGCGCCGCCCGCCGCGTCCACGATGACGATGGAGCTGTTGCCCTTGGAGCTGGCCGCCCACAGCCACGGCATGCAGCCCACCTGAGGGAAGGGGGAGGGAGGAGGGAGGGAGGGAGGGAGGACAACAGGGACAATACGTCATTACAGCAGAGAGACAAAGCCCACGACAGAGAGTTTTTCTGCAGGTATTCTTCTGCATTCTAAACAGGAAACAACTGGTAATATGACTTCTTCATTCCGCAGCTCCAGCTCAAATCCTCTGGACACAAGGTCTGCGACCCGTGCGCGAGATGTTATAATCCCTACCAGAGCAAAAAGACGTGCGACATTCATGGCGCGTGTCGGCGGAGACTTACCACACAGGCCTGGGCCACGGCGTAGATTAGCACCACGATGAGGATACACAGGGCCGTGCGGATCTGAATGGTGAGGCACCCTGGGAAACACTGGCAAGGCCCAGGGGTGGAGAGAGAGAGAGAGAGAGAGGGAAATGTAGTTCTGATAACTTAAGCAAAAACGAGGGAATCTTGGTTGGCCGACTTTGCAAGAAGCACGGAAACTAGATTCTTTATGTAACGCAACACGAGATTGGCAAGTTTGAGAGTCACGCGGTTAACCTTGCCAAGAGCGGAAAGGCCAGTGACACCTTCACCCACATAAAAAAGAGTAATTTAACCTTTATGAAACAAAGTTTAATCTTTTCCATCATGGCTCGTCAGCAAAAAAACAGCAAAAAAACTGTGAATTCACTTTGCAGAGCAAAATCTTAATCTTAATTTAAATTGCTAGCTGGGACTTCTTAAGCGCAGAGTGCAATCGGTCAATCACAGGACGAAGCGCAGACTAAATT
>JAPMUY010002822.1:0-23649 GCA_026901105.3 Galaxias olidus
CACACACACTGTTCATCGTGCATATTCATAGGCTTACATACAGGGTGTTTCGTTTCGCTAGGGTGCCTTTTATTGTTTCCCTGGTGTGTAAGGTTTGTGTGTATGTGCACTGGCGCGCAAAGGCATCTATGTGCATCTCTGCGTGTGTGTATGTGTAGGGGGGGGGAGTGTGTGGGGGGGGTGTGTGTGTGTGTGTGTGTGTGTGTGTGTGTGTGTGTGTGTGTGTGTGTGTGTGTGTGTGTGTGAGGTGTGTGTGTGTGTGTGTGTGTGTGTGTGTGTGGCGGTGCCGGGGGAATGAGTGTGTGTGTGTGTGTGTGTGTGTGTGTGTGTGTTTAGCTAAAGAGCTCGGTGGGTATCAGGAGGCATAGCTTTAAGGTATGATATGTTAATAAAATGTGTCAAGATGTCTGGAACCCCTTTCTCTCTTTATAAACAAACTTACAGCCCGAGCGCTGCTCATTAGCAAGCCCATCTGTTCAGTTTAGCCAAGTTGTTGAGATTTACCAGGGAAACTGTAAAAAGACAAGCTCACTTCCACACAGCAGATGACAAGTGTTAGAAATCCCTCTTCAATTCCCCAGTCTGCAATCTCTTGTCTTCTACTCGCCGATATTATTCACACACACACACACACACACACACACACACACACACACACACACACACACACACACACACACACACACACACACACACACACACACACACAAACGCACAAAAAAAAGAATAATAGTCCATTTATTTGTTGATTTCGTTGTAAATGAGCAGTCGTTCCCGAGGCTCGGCATAACCCTTATTAAGAGCGAGGACGGCCGGCCGGGCTCTCCCAAACCGGCACGCTCCCGATGTGTGCGGAGGAACCGGCGTATGAAGAGCCAGACTCCTATTCCCCAAACAGCAGCGCCCGAAGCCGGGGTAATTTGCTGGGAGGACATTGATTACTGTGGCCAGGGCCCAAGATCCTGCATGCTAAGCACTCCGCGGCTAACTCGGAGGTGCGACTGTGCGTGTGTGTCTGCGTCTGTCCGCTTGAGTCTGTGCGCCGAAGAGAGATAGAGCATGTGTGTGTGTGTGTGTGTGTGTGTGTGTGTGTCCCCGTGTGCGTATGAGCGTGTGCAGGGGGTGGGGGTGGGGGGGGGGGGGGGGGGTGAGGAGGGGTCCATCTGCTCTCTTCTGCTCCTCTGCACCGATATAAGATTACGTTAATCTGGGTACTTGTCAGGACAGGTTAGCGAAAGCAGGCGATCGGGTGAGACTCCTGCTAAACTGGTTGGCTGGAGTAATGGCCTGCTCCTGCGCCTGGAGTTGATCTTGGCAGAGTAGCGCGAGGCCGGTCCCACATCATGAGGTGTTCTTGTTCTCTGCTGTTGTTGACTAACTGTTTCCAGACCGGACACCTGTCCAACGCTGTCCTCGCTGCTCTTGCGGCACGTCCGACACCATGCCTCTTCAACACATCTCCTTCACTGTTGCTCCTTTTCAAAGCCAGGGTGTCTGTTGTTTGTATTCACCGTGTGTGTTATTAAAAAAAAAAAAAAAAGACATTGTCCTATTCCCCATCTGTTAGCTAGTATCCATGAGTGTTTGTGTGCGTGTGTGTGTGTGTGTGTGTGTGTGTGTGTGTGTGTGTGTCTGTAACTAGTCAGACAGATGAGAGCTACTGCAGCGGAAGTCAGGCCCTCTGTGTCCTGGACCTCCCCTTGCATCTTATGTTTAACCCCCCTCTCCCCCCTCCACACACACACACACACACGTCTCCACCTTCCCAAACATTTTTATTCAATTAAATAGCCCTCTTAAATTGCAGGCCTGCATCCTGTGTGCTTAGATGTTGTTTTCTCTGTAAGCACTTTAAGGCCGTAATGATTTTGTAACTTGTTCTGCTAATTAAGGTGGCCCTCTCAGCCTCTGTGGCACGGAGCAGGATTTATTGCCCATTTTCTCGGAGGGGGAGAAAAGAAAGAGAAGTTGGAGTAATTAATCCCGTTAGCCAAGGATAATTGGCCAAAAACTAGCCCTGCCAATGGCACTAACTGGGAGGAGTGGCCGTTAACCCTGTTTCCCGTGTTTTATTCCCGAGTTAATGTTTCCTCTTGTTTCAACTTCCTCTCAGGAATCCAGCTAATCCGCATGCCTGTGTCCCATTGGTGGATTCTTTTCATACCAGGGGCCAGTCTGGCCGGCGAGAAGCGGTGCAAGGATCTCATCAAACGCTCACTAAAGGCTCAGCCTTTGTCCACTCGGCGGCTGTGGTTAGACTATTCTGTTAAGATTCAGACCAGAGCAGTGAGAGTTATACGAGCAGGCTAAAGTAACAATGATACCCATGCATATGACTGCAAATGAATAATTCAATTTAAATAGTCGTTTTAGTGTGGTAAGGAGTAATCTTGTATGCATCCTTCAAAAATAGTGTTATTAAAAGCAGGAGAGGTTGATAAGTCTTGGAAATTGTGTTTTGTAATTTTAGGCAAAATATAAATGTTTTGAGTTTACAATAATGGATTGTATTTGTATAGTAATGGTATTAAATAGCTTAATTTTATAAGAAAAGGTTATGATTATAATGGTTATAAACAGGTCACAATTGCATGCATTTATCTGGAACAGTTTATTTTATTTTCAAATATATACTACACACAAGAACTGTTATCCTTAAATGTGTAACATATTAAATCAACTAATACAATCGAAGTACTATTCTCTGTTTAAGAGCTTTCTGTTCTAAGTTTTAAGCAAGAAAAAAAGAAGAAAAATAAACAAATTGTAAGCATTGTTCAAATTTTTCTGTTTAAATTTCCAACAGTTCTTTTAATGCTCAGCTGCAATAACAGACAGTGCTAACTCATTCCATGCCCACTTCTTTCCCCTGAGGAGAAACAGTCATTTGTTTTCAGAATTCCATGCCGGGATTGTAACTGGAATAGGCAGATCCCAATTTTCCCACTCTGAAAGACTTTAGAAGCTAAAACAAGACCACCTTGTACATGTATTTGTAGTAGAGTGAAAAGAAAGGTTTTTGAAAAGGGTTTGGTCTCGAAAACAAAAGAAGGGCACATTGTTTAGATAATTTAGAACGACATAGTTGTTACATTTCTTTTAAAGTGGTTGTTTTTGCTCACTTATTCATAAACAAATATTTTGTTTTGCCAGATAGTAAATTAAAGTAGATAAAATAAATTCTTGAAAGTAAAAAAAAAAAAAAAAAAAAAAAAAATCCTTTGAAGGGATATTACATTTATTTTGGTGCCGAATTAATTAGCAATTTCCACATTTATGGGTTGTTTGTAACTAATTGCTGCTTTGAGGGTTTCCAAGTGGTGCTATTAGTCACATTAGGTCACACTAAGGACAAGCTAGGGGAGGCCAACACAGGTAATTAAAGGAGAGTACGGCCACAGTCACACCTGTCCGCGAGCGCTTGACTTCATTAATATGGCCGACTTAAATCAACCTTCACAGTGCAAGGCGGCGGAGGCCTGTGTTTTTTCTCAATGTGAACTTGTAGCCCTGCCTCACAGTCCTCAGGAAAGCTTGTTTAGCAGCCACAGTATGGCCATTGTCAGTGTCAGCCATAGGGTGGGAGGCAAGGGCACGGCAGAGGAGAGGATAGCGGCGGAATATGTTGGGAGGAGGGGACCGAGGGAAAAGGAGGAGGCACGGGAGCGCTTGACATCGCCCCCACAGAAAGAAAGAAAACTCGAAATATGAATTGCTCCTTTTGAATATGTAGTGGGTTTTCTCCTTCTTTTGCCGTGAGGATCGCTCCTGCACTGCGTCGATCTCTTCTCCGTGCTTGTTTATTTGTTTGTGTGTTTATTTCCCTCCCTTGTTCCCTTCATGGGGGACTTTTTTCCACCATATGGTTGCAGATCAAATAATGTCAAACATTTTGCCCTTGCAAGTTTTTGCAATTTGCAGTTTCCAAACGTGAGACCTGTTGAAAGGCAGAGTGATAATGGACATGCTCTACCCCCCGTCGACTTTGTCCCACCATATCTCCCTTCAATTAATGCTACAGCGGGGGCCTCATGTAATAACACTTGCGCTTGTGGGCTGTCCACGTGAGAGAGGGAGAAAGGGAGTGCGGGAGAGAAAGAAAGAGGGACGGGGAGGAAGGGATGAGGCTGCGGTAGGGAAGTGGAGGGGGGAGAGAGAGAGAGAGAGAGAGAGAGAGAGAGAGAGAAACAATTAAACGTGTCTAGAAGGCTGAGGCAGCCCTGTGTTATGTGTCCATGTGAATGTTGCATGTCAGCTAAATGGAGCAGAGAGGAGATAATGTGATTGGCTGCAGGTAGAGTGCATGCTAAGCTTGTCCATCATTGTTGCCGGGCACAATCAAACCGCTAGCAGCAGGACGGAGGACGCGTTGACAGCTGTAATTACCTATCGCCATGGTGATCACTTTTGGCTTGTCGTGGAGGCTCTGCGGAGGCCCCTCCCAGAGTTTTCTTTTAATCAGACTGTCTTGTAAACAGGAGATCCTGGGTTCAACTCCCAGCGGTGCCTTGTTCAGTCTGTGCAACCTTGGATCTGTGCATGTTCCCTAATTTTATAACAACTGCATATGATTCCCGCTCGTCTTACAACTGGCAGAAACTCTACTTTGCTTGTTTAAAGGCTCTGTGGTGCGATGGACTTCTAGTGTGGGATTAACGACCTTCAAAACTGCGTTTAGCTTTTCTTTTATCTTCACACAAACATGTCTTTGTTAATTGTTGGATGTGTCTTGATCACAAAAGCTGTTGTTTTCAATTGGAGCCTTTACAGAGCACTGACTGGATGCGTCGGCAGTTCATCCGGCTGGTACAAAACTGCAGCAAAAGCTGATGCTGAAGTAGAAGCAAATTCTCTGATCGCATCGTATAAATGCGCTGTGGCGCAATGGATAGCGTGTTGGACTTTTAGTGTGGGATGAAAGACATTCAAAAGTGTCTTTAGCATTAGCCTTATGTCTTCGTTCACTGATGACTCTACTCTGCTCGTTTTAAGGCTCTGTTGCGCAATGGAAAGCGCGATGGACTTCTACTGTGGGATTAAGAACATTCAAAACTGCTTTTAGCATTAGCTTTTCTTCTTTCTTCATACAAACATGTCTTTGTTCATTGTTGGATGTGTCTTGATCACAAAAGCTGTTTTTTTCCATTGCTGCTTGCTTTCACAATGGTCTCACTGGTTGCCGTCGGCCAGTTCATTCGGTTGGTAACTGCATCAAAAGCTGATGCTGAAGCAGAAGCTAATTCTCTGAGCGCCTTTCATAAATGGGCTGTGGCGAAATGGATAGTGTGTTGGACTTTTAGTGTGGGGTGAAAGATTTTCAAAAGTGCCATTAACAATAGCCTTTCATCTTTCTTCATACTGACATGTCTTCGTTCACTGATGGATATGTCTTGGTAACAAAAACTGTTGTTTTCCATTGCTGCTTGCTTTCAGTGTTCTCATTGGTTGCCGTCTGCGTTCATTAGGCTGATTACTGCAGCAGAACCTGAAGCAGACACAAATTCTGTGGGCGCCGTGGCTTAGTTGGTGAAAGTGCCTGTCTTGTAAACAGGAGATCCTGGGTTCAACTCCCAGCGGTGCCTTGTTCAGTCTGTGCAACCTTGGATCTGTGCATGTTCCCTAATTTTATAACAACTGCATATGACTCCCGCTCGTCTTACAACTGGCAGAAACTCTACTTTGCTCGATTAAAGGCTCTCTGGTGCAATGGACAGCGCGATGGACTTCTAGTGTGGGATTAACGACCTTCAAAACTGCGTTTAGCTTTTCTTTTATCTTCACACAAACATGTCTTTGTTAATTGTTGGATGTGTCTTGATCACAAAAGCTGTTGTTTTCATTGCAAAAGGTCTGTTGTTTTCAATTGCTACTTGTTTTTACAGAGGTCTCACTGGATGTCAACAAAAACTGTTGTTTTCCATTGCTGCTTGCTTTCAGTGTTCTCATTGGTTGCCGTCTGCGTTCATTAGGTTGATTACTGCAGCAGAACCTGAAGCAATGGTCGATGGCTTAGTTGGTTTCGGCTAGTTCATCCGGCTGGTAACTGCAGCAAAAGCTGATGCTGAAGTAGAAACAAATTCTCTGACCGCATCGTATATGAATGCGCTGTGGCGCAATGGATAGCGTGTTGGACTTTTAGTGTGGGATGAAAGACATTCAAAAGTGTCTTTAGCATTAGCCTTTCTTCTGTCTTCATACAGACATGTCTTCGTTCACTGATGACTCTACTCTGCTCGTTTTAAGGCTCTGTTGCGCAATGGAAAGCGCGATGGACTTCTACTGTGGGATTAAGAACATTCAAAACTGCTTTTAGCATTAGCTTTTCTTCTTTCTTTATACAAACATGTCTTTGTTCATTGTTGGATGTGTCTTGATCACAAAAGCTGTTGTTTTCCATTGCTGCTTGCTTTCACAATGGTCTCACTGGTTGCCGTCGGCCAGTTCATTCGGCTGGTAACTGCATCAAAAGCTGATGCTGAAGCAGAAGCTAATTCTCTGAGCGCATTTCATAAATGGGCTGTGGCGCAATGGATAGTGTGTTGGACTTTTAGTGTGGGGTGAAAGATTTTCAAAAGTGCCATTAACATTAGCCTTTCATCTTTCTTCATACAGACATGTCTTCGTTCACTGATGGATGTGTCTTGGTAACAAAAGCTGTTGTTTTACATTGCTGCGTTCTTTCACAATGGTCTCACTGGTTGCCGTCTGCGTTCATTAGGCTGATTACTGCAGCAGAACCTGAAGCAGAAACAATTTCCGTGGGCGCCGTGGCTTAGTTGGTGAAAGTACCTGTCTTGTAAACAGGAGATCCTGGGTTCAACTCCCAGCGGTGCCTTGTTCAGTCTGTGCAACCCTGAATCTGTGAAAGTTCCCTAATTTTGTAACAACTGCATATGATTCCCGCTCGTCTTACAACTGGCAGAAACTCTACTTTGCTTGATTAAAGGCTCTGTGGTGCAATGGACTTCTAGAGTGGGATTAACGACCTTCAAAACTGCGTTTAGCTTTTCTTTTATCTTCACACAAACATCCATCCATCCATTAGCTTTACCGCTTATCCTGTACAGGGTCACGGGGGGGCTGGAGCCTATCCCAGCGGACACAGGGCGAGAGGCAGGGTACACCCAGTTACAAAACTGCAGCAAAAGCTGATGCTGAAGTAGAAGCAAATTCTCTGATCACATCGTATAAATGCGCTGTGGCGCAATGGATAGCGTGTTGGACTTTTAGTGTGGGATGAAAGACATTCAAAAGTGCCTTTAGCATTAGCCTTTCTTCTGTCTTCATACAGACATGTCTTCGTTCACTGATGACTCTACTCTGCACGTTTTAAGGCTCTGTTGCGCAATGGAAAGCGCGATGGACTTCTAGTGTGGGATTAAGAACATTCAAAACTGCTTTTAGCATTATCTTTTCTTCTTTCTTCATACAAACATGTCTTTGTTCATTGTTGGATGTGTCTTGATCACAAAAGCTGTTTTTTTCCATTGCTGCTTGCTTTCACAATGGTCTCACTGGTTGCCGTCGGCCAGTTCATTCGGCTGGTAACTGCAGCAGAACCTGAAGCAGAAACAAGTTCTGTGGGCGCTGTGGCTTAGTTGGTGAAAGTGCCTGTCTAGTAAACAGGAGATCCTGGGTTCAAATCCCAGCGGTGCCTTATTCAGTGTGTGTGTGTACCATGAATCTGTGCATGTTTCCTGATTTTGTGACGACTGCATATGATTCCCACTCGTCTTGCAACCAGCAGAAACTAAGCTCTGCTCGTTTTAAGGCTCTGCAGCGCAAAGGACAGCGCTTTGAACTTCTAATGTAAGATTAAAGACATTCAAAGGATGTGGGTTCGAGTCCCGCCAGAGTCAACCATCTTCCTTTAGCATGCTTCTGTCTTCATGCAGACGTCTTTTCCTTCATTGTTGGATGTGTCTTGATCACAATAGCTGTCGTTTTCCATTGCTGCTTGCTTTCACCGAGGTCTAACGTGTTGCCGTCGGCCAGTTCATTCGGCTTGTAACTCCATCAAAAGCTGATGCTGAAGCAGAAGCTAATTCTCTGAGCGCGTTTCATAAATGGGCTGTGGCGAAATGGATAGTGTGTTGGACTTTTAGTGTGGGGTGAAAGATTTTCAAAAGTGCCATTAACAATAGCCTTTCATCTTTCTTCATACTGACATGTCTTCGTTCACTGATGGATATGTCTTGGTAACAAAAACTGTTGTTTTCCATTGCTGCTTGCTTTCAGTGTTCTCATTGGTTGCCGTCTGCGTTCATTAGGCTGATTACTGCAGCAGAACCTGAAGCAGACACAAATTCTGTGGGCGCCGTGGCTTAGTTGGTGAAAGTGCCTGTCTTGTAAACAGGAGATCCTGGGTTCAACTCCCAGCGGTGCCTTGTTCAGTCTGTGCAACCTTGGATCTGTGCATGTTCCCTAATTTTATAACAACTGCATATGACTCCCGCTCGTCTTACAACTGGCAGAAACTCTACTTTGCTCGATTAAAGGCTCTCTGGTGCAATGGACAGCGCGATGGACTTCTAGTGTGGGATTAACGACCTTCAAAACTGCGTTTAGCTTTTCTTTTATCTTCACACAAACATGTCTTTGTTAATTGTTGGATGTGTCTTGATCACAAAAGCTGTTGTTTTCAATTGCTACTTGTTTTTACAGAGGTCTGACTGGATGTCGTCGGCTAGTTCATCCGGCTGGTAACTGCAGCAAAAGCTGATGCTGAAGTAGAAACAAATTCTCTGACCGCATCGTATGAATGCGCTGTGGCGCAATGGATAGCGTGTTGGACTTTTAGTGTGGGATGAAAGACATTCAAAAGTGTCTTTAGCATTAGCCTTTCTTCTGTCTTCATACAGACATGTCTTCGTTCACTGATGACTCTACTCTGCTCGTTTTAAGGCTCTGTTGCGCAATGGAAAGCGCGATGGACTTCTACTGTGGGATTAAGAACATTCAAAACTGCTTTTAGCATTAGCTTTTCTTCTTTTCTTCTTTCATACAAACATGTCTTTGTTCATTGTTGGATGTGTCTTGATCACAAAAGCTGTTGTTTTCCATTGCTGCTTGCTTTCACAATGGTCTCACTGGTTGCCGTCGGCCAGTTCATTCGGCTGGTAACTGCATCAAAAGCTGATGCTGAAGCAGAAGCTAATTCTCTGAGCGCATTTCATAAATGGGCTGTGGCGCAATGGATAGTGTGTTGGACTTTTAGTGTGGGGTGAAAGATTTTCAAAAGTGCCATTAACATTAGCCTTTCATCTTTCTTCATACAGACATGTCTTCGTTCACTGATGGATGTGTCTTGGTAACAAAAGCTGTTGTTTTACATTGCTGCGTTCTTTCACAATGGTCTCACTGGTTGCCGTCTGCGTTCATTAGGCTGATTACTGCAGCAGAACCTGAAGCAGAAACAATTTCCGTGGGCGCCGTGGCTTAGTTGGTGAAAGTACCTGTCTTGTAAACAGGAGATCCTGGGTTCAACTCCCAGCGGTGCCTTGTTCAGTCTGTGCAACCCTGAATCTGTGCAAGTTCCCTAATTTTGTAACAACTGCATATGATTCCCGCTCGTCTTACAACTGGCAGAAACTCTACTTTGCTTGATTAAAGGCTCTGTGGTGCAATGGACTTCTAGAGTGGGATTAACGACCTTCAAAACTGCGTTTAGCTTTTCTTTTATCTTCACACAAACATCCATCCATCCATTAGCTTTACCGCTTATCCTGTACAGGGTCACGGGGGGGCTGGAGCCTATCCCAGCGGACACAGGGCGAGAGGCAGGGTACACCCAGTTACAAAACTGCAGCAAAAGCTGATGCTGAAGTAGAAGCAAATTCTCTGATCACATCGTATAAATGCGCTGTGGCGCAATGGATAGCGTGTTGGACTTTTAGTGTGGGATGAAAGACATTCAAAAGTGCCTTTAGCATTAGCCTTTCTTCTGTCTTCATACAGACATGTCTTCGTTCACTGATGACTCTACTCTGCACGTTTTAAGGCTCTGTTGCGCAATGGAAAGCGCGATGGACTTCTAGTGTGGGATTAAGAACATTCAAAACTGCTTTTAGCATTATCTTTTCTTCTTTCTTCATACAAACATGTCTTTGTTCATTGTTGGATGTGTCTTGATCACAAAAGCTGTTTTTTTCCATTGCTGCTTGCTTTCACAATGGTCTCACTGGTTGCCGTCGGCCAGTTCATTCGGCTGGTAACTGCAGCAGAACCTGAAGCAGAAACAAGTTCTGTGGGCGCTGTGGCTTAGTTGGTGAAAGTGCCTGTCTAGTAAACAGGAGATCCTGGGTTCAAATCCCAGCGGTGCCTTATTCAGTGTGTGTGTGTGTGTGTGTGTGTGTGTGTGTGTGTGTACCATGAATCTGTGCATGTTTCCTGATTTTGTGACGACTGCATATGATTCCCACTCGTCTTGCAACCAGCAGAAACTAAGCTCTGCTCGTTTTAAGGCTCTGCAGCGCAAAGGACAGCGCTTTTGAACTTCTAATGTAAGATTAAAGACATTCAAAGGATGTGGGTTCGAGTCCCGCCAGAGTCAACCATCTTCCTTTAGCATGCTTCTGTCTTCATGCAGACGTCTTTTCCTTCATTGTTGGATGTGTCTTGATCACAATAGCTGTCGTTTTCCATTGCTGCTTGCTTTCACCGAGGTCTAACGTGTTGCCGTCGGCCAGTTCATTCGGCTTGTAACTCCATCAAAAGCTGATGCTGAAGCAGAAGCTAATTCTCTGAGCGCGTTTCATAAATGGGCTGTGGCGAAATGGATAGTGTGTTGGACTTTTAGTGTGGGGTGAAAGATTTTCAAAAGTGCCATTAACAATAGCCTTTCATCTTTCTTCATACTGACATGTCTTCGTTCACTGATGGATATGTCTTGGTAACAAAAACTGTTGTTTTCCATTGCTGCTTGCTTTCAGTGTTCTCATTGGTTGCCGTCTGCGTTCATTAGGCTGATTACTGCAGCAGAACCTGAAGCAGACACAAATTCTGTGGGCGCCGTGGCTTAGTTGGTGAAAGTGCCTGTCTTGTAAACAGGAGATCCTGGGTTCAACTCCCAGCGGTGCCTTGTTCAGTCTGTGCAACCTTGGATCTGTGCATGTTCCCTAATTTTATAACAACTGCATATGACTCCCGCTCGTCTTACAACTGGCAGAAACTCTACTTTGCTCGATTAAAGGCTCTCTGGTGCAATGGACAGCGCGATGGACTTCTAGTGTGGGATTAACGACCTTCAAAACTGCGTTTAGCTTTTCTTTTATCTTCACACAAACATGTCTTTGTTAATTGTTGGATGTGTCTTGATCACAAAAGCTGTTGTTTTCAATTGCTACTTGTTTTTACAGAGGTCTGACTGGATGTCGTCGGCTAGTTCATCCGGCTGGTAACTGCAGCAAAAGCTGATGCTGAAGTAGAAACAAATTCTCTGACCGCATCGTATAAATGCGCTGTGGCGCAATGGATAGCGTGTTGGACTTTTAGTGTGGGATGAAAGACTTTCAAAAGTGTCTTTAGCATTAGCCTTTCTTCTGTCTTCATACAGACATGTCTTCGTTCACTGATGACTCTACTCTGCTCGTTTTAAGGCTCTGTTGCGCAATGGAAAGCGCGATGGACTTCTACTGTGGGATTAAGAACATTCAAAACTGCTTTTAGCATTAGCTTTTCTTCTTTCTTCATACAAACATGTCTTTGTTCATTGTTGGATGTGTCTTGATCACAAAAGCTGTTGTTTTCCATTGCTGCTTGCTTTCACAATGGTCTCACTGGTTGCCGTCGGCCAGTTCATTCGGCTGGTAACTGCATCAAAAGCTGATGCTGAAGCAGAAGCTAATTCTCTGAGCGCATTTCATAAATGGGCTGTGGCGCAATGGATAGTGTGTTGGACTTTTAGTGTGGGGTGAAAGATTTTCAAAAGTGCCATTAACATTAGCCTTTCATCTTTCTTCATACAGACATGTCTTCGTTCACTGATGGATGTGTCTTGGTAACAAAAGCTGTTGTTTTACATTGCTGCGTTCTTTCACAATGGTCTCACTGGTTGCCGTCTGCGTTCATTAGGCTGATTACTGCAGCAGAACCTGAAGCAGAAACAATTTCCGTGGGCGCCGTGGCTTAGTTGGTGAAAGTACCTGTCTTGTAAACAGGAGATCCTGGGTTCAACTCCCAGCGGTGCCTTGTTCAGTCTGTGCTACCCTGAATCTGTGCAAGTTCCCTAATTTTGTAACAACTGCATATGATTCCCGCTCGTCTTACAACTGGCAGAAACTCTACTTTGCTTGATTAAAGGCTCTGTGGTGCAATGGACTTCTAGAGTGGGATTAACGACCTTCAAAACTGCGTTTAGCTTTTCTTTTATCTTCACACAAACATCCATCCATCCATTAGCTTTACCGCTTATCCTGTACAGGGTCACGGGGGGAATGGAGCCTATCCCAGCGGACACAGGGCGAGAGGCAGGGTACACCCAGTTACAAAACTGCAGCAAAAGCTGATGCTGAAGTAGAAGCAAATTCTCTGATCACATCGTATAAATGCGCTGTGGCGCAATGGATAGCGTGTTGGACTTTTAGTGTGGGATGAAAGACATTCAAAAGTGCCTTTAGCATTAGCCTTTCTTCTGTCTTCATACAGACATGTCTTCGTTCACTGATGACTCTACTCTGCACGTTTTAAGGCTCTGTTGCGCAATGGAAAGCGCGATGGACTTCTAGTGTGGGATTAAGAACATTCAAAACTGCTTTTAGCATTATCTTTTCTTCTTTCTTCATACAAACATGTCTTTGTTCATTGTTGGATGTGTCTTGATCACAAAAGCTGTTTTTTTCCATTGCTGCTTGCTTTCACAATGGTCTCACTGGTTGCCGTCGGCCAGTTCATTCGGCTGGTAACTGCAGCAGAACCTGAAGCAGAAACAAGTTCTGTGGGCGCTGTGGCTTAGTTGGTGAAAGTGCCTGTCTAGTAAACAGGAGATCCTGGGTTCAAATCCCAGCGGTGCCTTATTGTGTGTGTGTGTGTGTACCATGAATCTGTGCATGTTTCCTGATTTTGTGACGACTGCATATGATTCCCACTCGTCTTGCAACCAGCAGAAACTAAGCTCTGCTCGTTTTAAGGCTCTGCAGCGCAAAGGACAGCGCTTTGAACTTCTAATGTAAGATTAAAGACATTCAAAGGATGTGGGTTCGAGTCCCGCCAGAGTCAACCATCTTCCTTTAGCATGCTTCTGTCTTCATGCAGACGTCTTTTCCTTCATTGTTGGATGTGTCTTGATCACAATAGCTGTCGTTTTCCATTGCTGCTTGCTTTCACCGAGGTCTAACGTGTTGCCGTCGGCCAGTTCATTCGGCTTGTAACTCCATCAAAAGCTGATGCTGAAGCAGAAGCTAATTCTCTGAGCGCGTTTCATAAATGGGCTGTGGCGAAATGGATAGTGTGTTGGACTTTTAGTGTGGGGTGAAAGATTTTCAAAAGTGCCATTAACAATAGCCTTTCATCTTTCTTCATACTGACATGTCTTCGTTCACTGATGGATATGTCTTGGTAACAAAAACTGTTGTTTTCCATTGCTGCTTGCTTTCAGTGTTCTCATTGGTTGCCGTCTGCGTTCATTAGGCTGATTACTGCAGCAGAACCTGAAGCAGACACAAATTCTGTGGGCGCCGTGGCTTAGTTGGTGAAAGTGCCTGTCTTGTAAACAGGAGATCCTGGGTTCAACTCCCAGCGGTGCCTTGTTCAGTCTGTGCAACCTTGGATCTGTGCATGTTCCCTAATTTTATAACAACTGCATATGACTCCCGCTCGTCTTACAACTGGCAGAAACTCTACTTTGCTCGATTAAAGGCTCTCTGGTGCAATGGACAGCGCGATGGACTTCTAGTGTGGGATTAACGACCTTCAAAACTGCGTTTAGCTTTTCTTTTATCTTCACACAAACATGTCTTTGTTAATTGTTGGATGTGTCTTGATCACAAAAGCTGTTGTTTTCAATTGCTACTTGTTTTTACAGAGGTCTGACTGGATGTCGTCGGCTAGTTCATCCGGCTGGTAACTGCAGCAAAAGCTGATGCTGAAGTAGAAACAAATTCTCTGACCGCATCGTATGAATGCGCTGTGGCGCAATGGATAGCGTGTTGGACTTTTAGTGTGGGATGAAAGACTTTCAAAAGTGTCTTTAGCATTAGCCTTTCTTCTGTCTTCATACAGACATGTCTTCGTTCACTGATGACTCTACTCTGCTCGTTTTAAGGCTCTGTTGCGCAATGGAAAGCGCGATGGACTTCTACTGTGGGATTAAGAACATTCAAAACTGCTTTTAGCATTAGCTTTTCTTCTTTCTTTATACAAACATGTCTTTGTTCATTGTTGGATGTGTCTTGATCACAAAAGCTGTTGTTTTCCATTGCTGCTTGCTTTCACAATGGTCTCACTGGTTGCCGTCGGCCAGTTCATTCGGCTGGTAACTGCATCAAAAGCTGATGCTGAAGCAGAAGCTAATTCTCTGAGCGCATTTCATAAATGGGCTGTGGCGCAATGGATAGTGTGTTGGACTTTTAGTGTGGGGTGAAAGATTTTCAAAAGTGCCATTAACATTAGCCTTTCATCTTTCTTCATACAGACATGTCTTCGTTCACTGATGGATGTGTCTTGGTAACAAAAGCTGTTGTTTTACATTGCTGCGTTCTTTCACAATGGTCTCACTGGTTGCCGTCTGCGTTCATTAGGCTGATTACTGCAGCAGAACCTGAAGCAGAAACAATTTCCGTGGGCGCCGTGGCTTAGTTGGTGAAAGTACCTGTCTTGTAAACAGGAGATCCTGGGTTCAACTCCCAGCGGTGCCTTGTTCAGTCTGTGCAACCCTGAATCTGTGAAAGTTCCCTAATTTTGTAACAACTGCATATGATTCCCGCTCGTCTTACAACTGGCAGAAACTCTACTTTGCTTGATTAAAGGCTCTGTGGTGCAATGGACTTCTAGAGTGGGATTAACGACCTTCAAAACTGCGTTTAGCTTTTCTTTTATCTTCACACAAACATCCATCCATCCATTAGCTTTACCGCTTATCCTGTACAGGGTCACGGGGGGGCTGGAGCCTATCCCAGCGGACACAGGGCGAGAGGCAGGGTACACCCAGTTACAAAACTGCAGCAAAAGCTGATGCTGAAGTAGAAGCAAATTCTCTGATCACATCGTATAAATGCGCTGTGGCGCAATGGATAGCGTGTTGGACTTTTAGTGTGGGATGAAAGACATTCAAAAGTGCCTTTAGCATTAGCCTTTCTTCTGTCTTCATACAGACATGTCTTCGTTCACTGATGACTCTACTCTGCACGTTTTAAGGCTCTGTTGCGCAATGGAAAGCGCGATGGACTTCTAGTGTGGGATTAAGAACATTCAAAACTGCTTTTAGCATTATCTTTTCTTCTTTCTTCATACAAACATGTCTTTGTTCATTGTTGGATGTGTCTTGATCACAAAAGCTGTTTTTTTCCATTGCTGCTTGCTTTCACAATGGTCTCACTGGTTGCCGTCGGCCAGTTCATTCGGCTGGTAACTGCAGCAGAACCTGAAGCAGAAACAAGTTCTGTGGGCGCTGTGGCTTAGTTGGTGAAAGTGCCTGTCTAGTAAACAGGAGATCCTGGGTTCAAATCCCAGCGGTGCCTTATTCAGTGTGTGTGTGTGTGTGTGTGTACCATGAATCTGTGCATGTTTCCTGATTTTGTGACGACTGCATATGATTCCCACTCGTCTTGCAACCAGCAGAAACTAAGCTCTGCTCGTTTTAAGGCTCTGCAGCGCAAAGGACAGCGCTTTGAACTTCTAATGTAAGATTAAAGACATTCAAAGGATGTGGGTTCGAGTCCCGCCAGAGTCAACCATCTTCCTTTAGCATGCTTCTGTCTTCATGCAGACGTCTTTTCCTTCATTGTTGGATGTGTCTTGATCACAATAGCTGTCGTTTTCCATTGCTGCTTGCTTTCACCGAGGTCTAACGTGTTGCCGTCGGCCAGTTCATTCGGCTTGTAACTCCATCAAAAGCTGATGCTGAAGCAGAAGCTAATTCTCTGAGCGCGTTTCATAAATGGGCTGTGGCGAAATGGATAGTGTGTTGGACTTTTAGTGTGGGGTGAAAGATTTTCAAAAGTGCCATTAACAATAGCCTTTCATCTTTCTTCATACTGACATGTCTTCGTTCACTGATGGATATGTCTTGGTAACAAAAACTGTTGTTTTCCATTGCTGCTTGCTTTCAGTGTTCTCATTGGTTGCCGTCTGCGTTCATTAGGCTGATTACTGCAGCAGAACCTGAAGCAGACACAAATTCTGTGGGCGCCGTGGCTTAGTTGGTGAAAGTGCCTGTCTTGTAAACAGGAGATCCTGGGTTCAACTCCCAGCGGTGCCTTGTTCAGTCTGTGCAACCTTGGATCTGTGCATGTTCCCTAATTTTATAACAACTGCATATGACTCCCGCTCGTCTTACAACTGGCAGAAACTCTACTTTGCTCGATTAAAGGCTCTCTGGTGCAATGGACAGCGCGATGGACTTCTAGTGTGGGATTAACGACCTTCAAAACTGCGTTTAGCTTTTCTTTTATCTTCACACAAACATGTCTTTGTTAATTGTTGGATGTGTCTTGATCACAAAAGCTGTTGTTTTCAATTGCTACTTGTTTTTACAGAGGTCTGACTGGATGTCGTCGGCTAGTTCATCCGGCTGGTAACTGCAGCAAAAGCTGATGCTGAAGTAGAAACAAATTCTCTGACCGCATCGTATGAATGCGCTGTGGCGCAATGGATAGCGTGTTGGACTTTTAGTGTGGGATGAAAGATTCAAAAGTGTCTTTAGCATTAGCCTTTCTTCTGTCTTCATACAGACATGTCTTCGTTCACTGATGACTCTACTCTGCTCGTTTTAAGGCTCTGTTGCGCAATGGAAAGCGCGATGGACTTCTACTGTGGGATTAAGAACATTCAAAACTGCTTTTAGCATTAGCTTTTCTTCTTTCTTTATACAAACATGTCTTTGTTCATTGTTGGATGTGTCTTGATCACAAAAGCTGTTGTTTTCCATTGCTGCTTGCTTTCACAATGGTCTCACTGGTTGCCGTCGGCCAGTTCATTCGGCTGGTAACTGCATCAAAAGCTGATGCTGAAGCAGAAGCTAATTCTCTGAGCGCATTTCATAAATGGGCTGTGGCGCAATGGATAGTGTGTTGGACTTTTAGTGTGGGGTGAAAGATTTTCAAAAGTGCCATTAACATTAGCCTTTCATCTTTCTTCATACAGACATGTCTTCGTTCACTGATGGATGTGTCTTGGTAACAAAAGCTGTTGTTTTACATTGCTGCGTTCTTTCACAATGGTCTCACTGGTTGCCGTCTGCGTTCATTAGGCTGATTACTGCAGCAGAACCTGAAGCAGAAACAATTTCCGTGGGCGCCGTGGCTTAGTTGGTGAAAGTACCTGTCTTGTAAACAGGAGATCCTGGGTTCAACTCCCAGCGGTGCCTTGTTCAGTCTGTGCAACCCTGAATCTGTGAAAGTTCCCTAATTTTGTAACAACTGCATATGATTCCCGCTCGTCTTACAACTGGCAGAAACTCTACTTTGCTTGATTAAAGGCTCTGTGGTGCAATGGACTTCTAGAGTGGGATTAACGACCTTCAAAACTGCGTTTAGCTTTTCTTTTATCTTCACACAAACATCCATCCATCCATTAGCTTTACCGCTTATCCTGTACAGGGTCACGGGGGGAATGGAGCCTATCCCAGCGGACACAGGGCGAGAGGCAGGGTACACCCAGTTACAAAACTGCAGCAAAAGCTGATGCTGAAGTAGAAGCAAATTCTCTGATCACATCGTATAAATGCGCTGTGGCGCAATGGATAGCGTGTTGGACTTTTAGTGTGGGATGAAAGACATTCAAAAGTGCCTTTAGCATTAGCCTTTCTTCTGTCTTCATACAGACATGTCTTCGTTCACTGATGACTCTACTCTGCACGTTTTAAGGCTCTGTTGCGCAATGGAAAGCGCGATGGACTTCTAGTGTGGGATTAAGAACATTCAAAACTGCTTTTAGCATTATCTTTTCTTCTTTCTTCATACAAACATGTCTTTGTTCATTGTTGGATGTGTCTTGATCACAAAAGCTGTTTTTTTCCATTGCTGCTTGCTTTCACAATGGTCTCACTGGTTGCCGTCGGCCAGTTCATTCGGCTGGTAACTGCAGCAGAACCTGAAGCAGAAACAAGTTCTGTGGGCGCTGTGGCTTAGTTGGTGAAAGTGCCTGTCTAGTAAACAGGAGATCCTGGGTTCAAATCCCAGCGGTGCCTTATTCAGTGTGTGTGTGTGTGTGTGTGTGTGTGTGTGTGTGTGTGTACCATGAATCTGTGCATGTTTCCTGATTTTGTGACGACTGCATATGATTCCCACTCGTCTTGCAACCAGCAGAAACTAAGCTCTGCTCGTTTTAAGGCTCTGCAGCGCAAAGGACAGCGCTTTGAACTTCTAATGTAAGATTAAAGACATTCAAAGGATGTGGGTTCGAGTCCCGCCAGAGTCAACCATCTTCCTTTAGCATGCTTCTGTCTTCATGCAGACGTCTTTTCCTTCATTGTTGGATGTGTCTTGATCACAATAGCTGTCGTTTTCCATTGCTGCTTGCTTTCACCGAGGTCTAACGTGTTGCCGTCGGCCAGTTCATTCGGCTTGTAACTCCATCAAAAGCTGATGCTGAAGCAGAAGCTAATTCTCTGAGCGCGTTTCATAAATGGGCTGTGGCGAAATGGATAGTGTGTTGGACTTTTAGTGTGGGGTGAAAGATTTTCAAAAGTGCCATTAACAATAGCCTTTCATCTTTCTTCATACTGACATGTCTTCGTTCACTGATGGATATGTCTTGGTAACAAAAACTGTTGTTTTCCATTGCTGCTTGCTTTCAGTGTTCTCATTGGTTGCCGTCTGCGTTCATTAGGCTGATTACTGCAGCAGAACCTGAAGCAGACACAAATTCTGTGGGCGCCGTGGCTTAGTTGGTGAAAGTGCCTGTCTTGTAAACAGGAGATCCTGGGTTCAACTCCCAGCGGTGCCTTGTTCAGTCTGTGCAACCTTGGATCTGTGCATGTTCCCTAATTTTATAACAACTGCATATGACTCCCGCTCGTCTTACAACTGGCAGAAACTCTACTTTGCTCGATTAAAGGCTCTCTGGTGCAATGGACAGCGCGATGGACTTCTAGTGTGGGATTAACGACCTTCAAAACTGCGTTTAGCTTTTCTTTTATCTTCACACAAACATGTCTTTGTTAATTGTTGGATGTGTCTTGATCACAAAAGCTGTTGTTTTCAATTGCTACTTGTTTTTACAGAGGTCTGACTGGATGTCGTCGGCTAGTTCATCCGGCTGGTAACTGCAGCAAAAGCTGATGCTGAAGTAGAAACAAATTCTCTGACCGCATCGTATGAATGCGCTGTGGCGCAATGGATAGCGTGTTGGACTTTTAGTGTGGGATGAAAGACTTTCAAAAGTGTCTTTAGCATTAGCCTTTCTTCTGTCTTCATACAGACATGTCTTCGTTCACTGATGACTCTACTCTGCTCGTTTTAAGGCTCTGTTGCGCAATGGAAAGCGCGATGGACTTCTACTGTGGGATTAAGAACATTCAAAACTGCTTTTAGCATTAGCTTTTCTTCTTTCTTTATACAAACATGTCTTTGTTCATTGTTGGATGTGTCTTGATCACAAAAGCTGTTGTTTTCCATTGCTGCTTGCTTTCACAATGGTCTCACTGGTTGCCGTCGGCCAGTTCATTCGGCTGGTAACTGCATCAAAAGCTGATGCTGAAGCAGAAGCTAATTCTCTGAGCGCATTTCATAAATGGGCTGTGGCGCAATGGATAGTGTGTTGGACTTTTAGTGTGGGGTGAAAGATTTTCAAAGTGCCATTAACATTAGCCTTTCATCTTTCTTCATACAGACATGTCTTCGTTCACTGATGGATGTGTCTTGGTAACAAAAGCTGTTGTTTTACATTGCTGCGTTCTTTCACAATGGTCTCACTGGTTGCCGTCTGCGTTCATTAGGCTGATTACTGCAGCAGAACCTGAAGCAGAAACAATTTCCGTGGGCGCCGTGGCTTAGTTGGTGAAAGTACCTGTCTTGTAAACAGGAGATCCTGGGTTCAACTCCCAGCGGTGCCTTGTTCAGTCTGTGCTACCCTGAATCTGTGAAAGTTCCCTAATTTTGTAACAACTGCATATGATTCCCGCTCGTCTTACAACTGGCAGAAACTCTACTTTGCTTGATTAAAGGCTCTGTGGTGCAATGGACTTCTAGAGTGGGATTAACGACCTTCAAAACTGCGTTTAGCTTTTCTTTTATCTTCACACAAACATCCATCCATCCATTAGCTTTACCGCTTATCCTGTACAGGGTCACGGGGGGAATGGAGCCTATCCCAGCGGACACAGGGCGAGAGGCAGGGTACACCCAGTTACAAAACTGCAGCAAAAGCTGATGCTGAAGTAGAAGCAAATTCTCTGATCACATCGTATAAATGCGCTGTGGCGCAATGGATAGCGTGTTGGACTTTTAGTGTGGGATGAAAGACATTCAAAAGTGCCTTTAGCATTAGCCTTTCTTCTGTCTTCATACAGACATGTCTTCGTTCACTGATGACTCTACTCTGCACGTTTTAAGGCTCTGTTGCGCAATGGAAAGCGCGATGGACTTCTAGTGTGGGATTAAGAACATTCAAAACTGCTTTTAGCATTATCTTTTCTTCTTTCTTCATACAAACATGTCTTTGTTCATTGTTGGATGTGTCTTGATCACAAAAGCTGTTTTTTTCCATTGCTGCTTGCTTTCACAATGGTCTCACTGGTTGCCGTCGGCCAGTTCATTCGGCTGGTAACTGCAGCAGAACCTGAAGCAGAAACAAGTTCTGTGGGCGCTGTGGCTTAGTTGGTGAAAGTGCCTGTCTAGTAAACAGGAGATCCTGGGTTCAAATCCCAGCGGTGCCTTATTCAGTGTGTGTGTGTGTGTGTGTGTGTGTGTGTGTGTGTGTGTGTGTGTGTACCATGAATCTGTGCATGTTTCCTGATTTTGTGACGACTGCATATGATTCCCACTCGTCTTGCAACCAGCAGAAACTAAGCTCTGCTCGTTTTAAGGCTCTGCAGCGCAAAGGACAGCGCTTTGAACTTCTAATGTAAGATTAAAGACATTCAAAGGATGTGGGTTCGAGTCCCGCCAGAGTCAACCATCTTCCTTTAGCATGCTTCTGTCTTCATGCAGACGTCTTTTCCTTCATTGTTGGATGTGTCTTGATCACAATAGCTGTCGTTTTCCATTGCTGCTTGCTTTCACCGAGGTCTAACGTGTTGCCGTCGGCCAGTTCATTCGGCTTGTAACTCCATCAAAAGCTGATGCTGAAGCAGAAGCTAATTCTCTGAGCGCGTTTCATAAATGGGCTGTGGCGAAATGGATAGTGTGTTGGACTTTTAGTGTGGGGTGAAAGATTTTCAAAAGTGCCATTAACAATAGCCTTTCATCTTTCTTCATACTGACATGTCTTCGTTCACTGATGGATATGTCTTGGTAACAAAAACTGTTGTTTTCCATTGCTGCTTGCTTTCAGTGTTCTCATTGGTTGCCGTCTGCGTTCATTAGGCTGATTACTGCAGCAGAACCTGAAGCAGACACAAATTCTGTGGGCGCCGTGGCTTAGTTGGTGAAAGTGCCTGTCTTGTAAACAGGAGATCCTGGGTTCAACTCCCAGCGGTGCCTTGTTCAGTCTGTGCAACCTTGGATCTGTGCATGTTCCCTAATTTTATAACAACTGCATATGACTCCCGCTCGTCTTACAACTGGCAGAAACTCTACTTTGCTCGATTAAAGGCTCTCTGGTGCAATGGACAGCGCGATGGACTTCTAGTGTGGGATTAACGACCTTCAAAACTGCGTTTAGCTTTTCTTTTATCTTCACACAAACATGTCTTTGTTAATTGTTGGATGTGTCTTGATCACAAAAGCTGTTGTTTTCAATTGCTACTTGTTTTTACAGAGGTCTGACTGGATGTCGTCGGCTAGTTCATCCGGCTGGTAACTGCAGCAAAAGCTGATGCTGAAGTAGAAGCAAATTCTCTGACCGCATCGTATAAATGCGCTGTGGCGCAATGGATAGCGTGTTGGACTTTTAGTGTGGGATGAAAGACATTCAAAAGTGTCTTTAGCATTAGCCTTTCTTCTGTCTTCATACAGACATGTCTTCGTTCACTGATGACTCTACTCTGCTCGTTTTAAGGCTCTGTTGCGCAATGGAAAGCGCGATGGACTTCTACTGTGGGATTAAGAACATTCAAAACTGCTTTTAGCATTAGCTTTTCTTCTTTCTTCATACAAACATGTCTTTGTTCATTGTTGGATGTGTCTTGATCACAAAAGCTGCTGTTGTTTTCCATTGCTGCTTGCTTTCACAATGGTCTCACTGGTTGCCGTCGGCCAGTTCATTCGGCTGGTAACTGCATCAAAAGCTGATGCTGAAGCAGAAGCTAATTCTCTGAGCGCATTTCATAAATGGGCTGTGGCGCAATGGATAGTGTGTTGGACTTTTAGTGTGGGGTGAAAGATTTTCAAAAGTGCCATTAACATTAGCCTTTCATCTTTCTTCATACAGACATGTCTTCGTTCACTGATGGATGTGTCTTGGTAACAAAAGCTGTTGTTTAACAAAAGTTCTGTGGGCGCTGTGGCTTAGTTGGTGAAAGTGCCTGTCTAGTAAACAGGAGATCCTGGGTTCAAATCCCAGCGGTGCCTTATTCAGTGTGTGTGTGTGTGTGTGTGTGTGTGTGTACCATGAATCTGTGCATGTTCCCTGATTTTGTGACAACTGCATATGATTCCCACTCGTCTTGCAACCAGCAGAAACTCTGCTCTGCTCGTTTTAAGGCTCTGCAGCGCAAAGGACAGCGCTTTGAACTTCTAATGTAAGATTAAAGACATTCAAAGGATGTGGGTTCGAGTCCCACCAGAGTCAACCATCTTCCTTTAGCATGCTTCTGTCTTCATGCAGACGTCTTTTCCTTCATTGTTGGATGTGTCTTGATCACAATAGCTGTCGTTTTCCATTGCTGCTTGCTTTCACCGAGGTCTAACTCGGCCAGTTCATTCGGCTTGTAACTCCATCAAAAGCTGATGCTGAAGCAGAAGCTAATTCTCTGAGCGCGTTTCATAAATGGGCTGTGGCGAAATGGATAGTGTGTTGGACTTTTAGTGTGGGGTGAAAGATTTTCAAAAGTGCCATTAACAATAGCCTTTCATCTTTCTTCATACTGACATGTCTTCGTTCACTGATGGATATGTCTTGGTAACTAAAACTTTTGCTTTCAATTACTGCTTGCTTTCAGTGTTCTCATTGGTTGCCGTCTGCGTTCATTAGGCTGATTACTGCAGCAGAACCTGAAGCAGAAACAATTTCCGTGGGCGCCGTGGCTTAGTTGGTGAAAGTACCTGTCTTGTAAACAGGAGATCCTGGGTTCAACTCCCAGCGGTGCCTTGTTCAGTCTGTGCAACCCTGAATCTGTGAAAGTTCCCTAATTTTGTAACAACTGCATATGATTCCCGCTCGTCTTACAACTGG
>JAPMUY010002824.1:0-15000 GCA_026901105.3 Galaxias olidus
AAAACCCAAAGAATGATATTATGAAGCGTTAACAATTTCAGAACTCTATCTTGAAAACTTACTCTTTTATAAATATCTGAGTTTAGTAGTTTTTTGGTTGGATTTGACACTTTGACACTTGAACTATTTGAAACAACTCCTCCGAGACCGTAAAACCAAATTACACCAAAATTGCTGTATAGCATCCTCAGATGGTCTACTTTCAAAACAAAACCAAGCGTCTTGACACATTAGAAACTGAGCTCACAGTGCATAAAAATGTATCACTGTAAACAGCTCTGTACATTTCGATTTTTAACTGCTTCGATATTGGACCAATTTATATCATACTTCTATATAATATTTATATTATGAATCACATCACGATTTAAAGTTTTAAAATATGTACCTTGAAAACTGAATTTTTATAAATGGCCAAGTTTAGTCATTTCCTGGTTGGATTTGAACTAACTCCTCTCAGACCATAAAACCAACTTAATCCAAAATTGCTGTATATCATCCTCAGATGGTCTACTTTACACATGAAACCAAGCTTGTCAATACATTCATAATTGACCTCACACTGCTCCAAAATGCATTTCTGTAAGTTATTAAGTTGTAGTAGCAAGTAGTTATTAGCGCGTAAACGCATATTTGTTTTAGCGTGTTAACGCAAATTTGTTTTAATGCCACTAGTAGTAGTTTCTTTTGTTACCCGATACTCTCCCCACATAGCAGTGGACACAGTGTCAGATCCACCCTCAAGTGGCAATGGGAGGGAATCTTCTTGCAACCGTGACTGAGAATGTCTTATTGAGTAACCTCATTCAAACATTGTCAGCTTTAAACCCATGATTGCTATCACCAAAAGATTCATAGAAACACGGCAAGCAGTTACAGCGCAACTTTTGTTGTATGAGATGCGAGCAGTAGTGATGTTACTGTGTAAATCTATAACCTTTTATAACGATTATGTGACGAGGTGTCAAATCAACATTGCAAAGCAGATATTTGTACGATTTGGAACAACAAATTTCTCATATCAGACAAAGAGAGGTTTATACGTTCTTAGCTAGATTCCCAAATTTATTTTGGAGCTGGGGGTCATCACCGCACATGGCAGATGTACTTGAAGAAACATGACTAATCAACAAAATGTAACGTTGGGTGTAACTCCCAGCATGCCTGGCAAGTACCTCTGTTTATTGTTATGGACAGCACGTTCTTAATGTTTTCTTGTTATCATGTTCATGTTTCCTTGTTATCATATTTATGTAAAGAGTTATGAAGTGCTGTAAACGCAGATATCAGTTTGTACTTTTGTTAGATGTGGCACCGTGACTGGATGTGGTGCATGGTGTGAGCAGGTCAAGGTCAGAGCATGACTCAACTTTTCCATGTGTGCACTGATTGCTTGAACGATGGTAATGAAATAGGTGAACAGACGTGGGGCTTCTGTAGTTCTTACACAAGTCAATGGTGCTGCACAGTCTAATAATTAAATCTACTCATTCGAGTCAGTTCTAATGAACCATTTTGAATTCTTTGAGGCTTTTAAACTACATGACAAGAATCTTCTTAAGACACAGTACATTAACAGTCTAATTTTGTTACCTAGGATACTGAAGGTGGTGTAGGTTGGTGGGTGTGCAACCTCCTCCATTTGCTGAGAGTTCTATGACCATTCCAACCACATTTTTGTCTTTTAATCTTATTTTTCTTCATTTTGTTTTAATTTTTTATGCTATTTTTATGTTTCTTTTTTCCCCCCTAATATTCTTTTGTTCTGTAATTCTTTTTGCACTTTGCCGGCCACCGCATATCCTGCTGGCAGTTCTATTTGAATATGTTTTTCTGCAACAGCCACTGTGCAACTCTTTTCAGCAGAATGCATGACTAATGACTATGTGTACAATAAGTATGAAAACAAACATAAATATCCCATAAAAAAAAACATGCTCCATTCTCCTACCAGTGCCCTGACCAGTCACGGCCAATTCACCTGGAGTTGGTCTGTGTGCCCTACGTGTGTGAGTAAGTCTGTCGCAATATGTTGGGTGAGAAAGTCTGGTGCAAATTGGCTGCCGTGGTTTCACTGAGTGTTGTGTTTGATAGCTGTCGGTCCATTCGTTGTTCGTTCTGAATAATTACTTGGCAACTAATTTGTGTAAAGCACTTTGAGTCTTGAGAAAAGCGCTAACAACTAAATAAAATGAATGAATTATAAATACAACCATGCACATATTAGGTTGTTTTTTTTAATCAGATTTCCATACTTACAGGATGTATCGTTTGTTAGTGTACAGTTACAACTCTCAATAGCAAACAATATATATATATTTTTTAATAAAGGATAATTATCAAAGCGGTATCTTTTAAAGTCAATAACTAGATATATAAATCATGTTGGCTATCACAGATTTCTATGGGTTCAGATCATATTCCTCTTCCTTGTGGAAGACAGTACCAACGACCTGCTCTCGCCATGTCAGTCTGACTTCTTCAGTCGCCACGTTTTCTCTGAGCTTCTTTTCGATCTGAGATGCGTAAGCAGAGAAATTTTATATATTACATATAATAATGCAACTACAACAAAATGATCATTCATTTATTATGTTCAGTATATATATATAAAAAAAATGTAAACATTGTAATGGATAATTTCGATCTATGACAGGAAATAACTAATTAATGAGGGAGAAACCATGAAAAGATCAAGTACAAATTTATTGATGACTACAGAGTCTGAGTCAGTCTGTACACAGAGAAATCACTACAGTGAGTTCACTAACGATATAGCAAGTTCTGATTAGTTGACAAGGTTCTAACCAGTATATACTGTAGGTCTAAGATAAACAATCATTCCATTGGATAAGGTGGACCACATGTTCATAATCAGCAAAGGTATGACACGCACACAGGAAACTTAAAGACATAACTTTATGTTATGACTAAGACACAAACGTCTAGCCCTCTGTGTCCCCGAAAAGCACACGCTGTCTCTTTGGTGACCTGGCCTTCACTCTGACCCTCCCCTCACCCTTGAACCACAACCCAGGCCAGAACATCCGCTAGAATGCCCAAATTTGGCCACAACAACATATAATAAAGCAACTACAACAAAATGATCATTCATTTATTCATTCATTTATTATGTTCAATACTTCAATTAAATGTATTGTATAGTTACTGCAATAAAGATTCTCCACATAGACGACTTAATTATACAATACATTTAAATGAAGCACTCAACACACAGGCTGACTTACCTGTTGCAAGATGGCCTCCATGACAGCGTCATCTTTCAGATTCACATTGCCTTCCTTTTGCCTCAGCGTTATTCGCACCACCTGCTTCTTCACAGGCACTATAGAAGCACAAAACACATCCATTACTGAATACACCTTTGTCACTTAAGAACAAAGGTAACCTTTAATATGGTTCCAATAATGGCCTGTGGAAACAAGGTTCAACACGAACTAGTTAGCCAACTAAATATTAAAGTATTTGGCCCAAAACCCATGTTGATGCGGAACTGCACACGCTTTTTTTTCCACTCACCACTGTAACAGACAGAGCTGAGCGTGTCGGGGCAGTTCGAGTTACCCCACACACCGGACAAACTGATAGACCGAGCACAGTACTTGGCCCCAGAGGGCTGACCAGTCCCCCAGTCCAGGAAGGAGCCGTTACTCCCATCGGACCACTTCCAGGAGTCTCTGTACAGGCCGATCCACACCCACGATCCACTGACTACCTTCCTCTGTATCACTGTGTTCTCAGCCTGGTTCGTCACCATGGCCAGGTCTCTGTAGTGCTGCCGGCAGTAGCTCTGAGCGTCAGGCCAAGCCTTTGGTTCACTCACAAGGACAAACGAGTTGGATTCTGCAAATATGGGACTCGTATTATTTTCTATAAAAATCTTTATCTTAAAGATAAAAAAGGTGAAACACTTTCAATTGTGGACAGGTGTTGCACCCATATCTATGTGTTTTATTCTGATGTTCTTACCATTGGAGCAGAAGAAAGGATATTTCGAACTACAATAACCATCCCACCATGTCCCAACGTCTCCAACTAGAGCACACAATTGATTTGGAGCATTGCCAGGTTGTCCTCTTTGCCAGGGCCTAAAAGGTGCCTTTTCCGGTCTATTCTCTGAGCCAGACCACTTCCAACCATGCAGGACGTCGTCAAACAGCCCTATCCAGACACTCGCTACACCACTTTCCACAACGTTGGCGAGCTCTTTGAGTTCCTCCGTGTTGTCTATGGTGGCCAGGTCAGTGTACTTCTGTCTGCAGTAGCTCCGGGCATCGGTCCAGTTCATGATGTCTTTGATGAAATGATAGTGATGTGGGATTCCAGTGGAGAGCCCTACATACAACATACCATCACTGTTTTTTTTTCATCTGGCTAATTTTCGCAGCAACATTGATCACAAAACAATGTAACATTAGGGATGCACCGATGTATCGGCCGTACATTGCCTGACGTTGGCCTTGTTGACTGGGGTTGGACTCCTATCGGCAAATAAGACGGCATTCACCGATGGCAGAGGCCGATGTTTATGTCGCGTCAATTTGCCTGAATGTTGTTTCCGTGCGCATGTTTGTTTTCAAATAAGAGGGAAAGAAAATCTCAGCTGTGTGGTAATATTTCAGAGGGGGCTTTGAAATATTAAAGGTTGTTTCACACATTTGTATGAATTAATTTGTGTTCAAATCGAATTTCGGCAGCTGGTCAAATTTCGGCACAACATCGGTATAACAAGTGACGTTAGTAAGAAGTCAGAAAAGCATCACTGTGGTGGCTAAGCACTTGTTTTATCGTTTTTGTGTGTGAAATTTTCCCACACTGGACATTGTTTTAGCTTGTTTCATAGTTGAACCGCACACCCTCAGTCTTCGATTTGAAGTTCACATCCCCCATACACCTCAATAATTTAACTGTCACCCTTCTGCGCCCTGTATAAGTTGGCAGACATAACTCCTCATCCAATAACCACACTGAAGAAGAGGGACTGTTCAACTCAGTTCATTGTGTCGCTGGAGGTAGGTTAAAACTGAAAAAGCATGTGTACTTTCAATATGTCAATCAACATGTGAATTAGGCAGAGGTCTTTTTTAGCGCAAACGTATGGACAAACTACTGTCTCCTAGCAGCAATGTGATGACATCACTCATAAACCAATGCTTCTTAAAACCAGTTCAGACCAATGATTTGGGATGCAACTGGCAAAGGAATCCTCAACGCCAGTTCAGACCAATGATTCGCAACGCAACTGGCTGCAACTCGCAAAAGAATCCGAACGTCTGATCGTAAACACTCTAAAACTGAGAGGTTCACACCAAAGCAACTAGCAGACACTAATGACCGTTTCCATAGTAACGGCATAGCCCACTACAGTTAGCTAACGTTAACACATTTTTTTTCATAATTTTATTTAGCAATTAGTATGAGCTAGTGCATGACAATCGTTTTTATTTAGCTGCGATTGGCACCATAGACACTTTATGTTGCAGAGTATATCATTTTAATAAACAATGGCTTATTTAAATGATAACAAATCCAACGTATGCATGTAAACGCACTAACTTATAATGCCTTTTGACATAAATCTGGCGCTATACTTCCTAACGTTCTGAAACTACCCTTGGCGATTTGACAAGCTAAAACTTTTGCAACGACATGCAACGGCTTCAGCCGCCATGCAACTACTAGTTCAGACCGCTGCAACTTTAGTCTGCGACGTTCTAAAACCATTTCGTTGCGTCGCGAATCTTTGGTCTGAACTGGCCTTAAAAGCACACGCACCGTGAATTATTTTTTACCAAAAGACGAGACTGTTCAATTTAATGCTTAATTTGAATCTCTTGATCGATTAAATTATTAATTAAGATTAATATCCCTATTGAAACAGTTTAGTTATTTTTTTATTATGAAGATTTAATTGTTTTCCTGGCACAAAAGGGGAAATATATAACAAAAACAAAATAGGCCTAAAAACATCGATATCGGCTATCGGCCAAATTGCTATTTTAAACATTGGTATTCTCGATCGGTGCATCCCTATTGATCATGTTTATTCACAAAAATTGCCACATAACAGACGTAGTGCATGCTCTTCGTCTTTCACACACACACACACACACACACACACACACACACACACACACACACACACACACACACACACACACACACACACACACACACACACACACACACACATAATAAAAGTATCAATACACTTTTATTTATATTGCACTTCTCCTAAGCCAATTTCAAAGTTACATACACACTGACCTGAGAGCAATAGTATATAGAATATTCCATTCTCCATTTATTTTTATTTCTACAAAGGATTGGAAAACAGGATTAATTGTACTGCACTATTTTTTTCACAAGTTAAAGACTGAAACTCAAAAGAAACAAAAGGGAGGTATCTGGACTATAACTCAAATACCTGACTTTGTTTATGGGTGAAGTTTTCCTTTACTGGATATACTATCAGCTAGTTTAATTTAAAACACAACCAAACATTCTGAATGTGCCACTATAACAATGCACGGAGCTATGGTCTGCTTACCTGTTGCACAATACTGAGAAAAGATCCTACCTGTGATGTCAACCTTTATCCTACTCTTTGCATTCGTTCAGTTAATTGATAAATACTCAACTCCTTCATGTAATATTTTTAGAGGTATTCTTTCTCTTACTTAACTAAATACCTTTTCTTTCTCCTCCCAAAACACGTCTTAACAGAAACAGTGGTCAAGGTGACTGCTCTCTAGATTTGCGTCCACAGAAATATGATGAGCTCAGTAATTTGACTGTCAAATCATAGTAATGTTTAAACTTGCACAAGTAAAATATTACTTTTGGTGTGTACAGTAGATGCTCACTTGAGGACTTTAATGGCATGCTTTATTAACTCGCAACCCAAATTCTATCTAAATTAATGCTTTCCCCAGGTGCTTGTTTTGGGTTATTGTATGGACTAATGCATGTAACAGTAATACTAATAAATCACAAGTATTAAGAATTTTTTTTTTTTATATATATGTAATTCTTTTTACATAGCCGGCCACCTCATATATTGCTTGCAGTTATATTTATTATCATTATTATTATTATTGTTATTATTATTATTATTATTATTATTATTATTATTATTATTATTATTATTATTAGAGAATAGTTCTCAATTTGTACTATCAGAGGATATATATATATATATATATATATATATATATATATATATATATATATATATATATATATATATATATATATATCAGAGAATGCTAAGAGATCTCTTACTTGCGATTCACTTTTACACACTACTTTATATTTTGGTTGAGTTGACTAGGCTATTTTGAACCAGGCACCATAGCACTGACTGACTGACTGGCTTGATTGATGCGTATTTATTGGTTCGATTTCTTTGTAGCAGGAAGAAAAAGACTGAGTGGTGGTTACAAAACGCTCCTTTTCTGTGAAAATGGACATTGTTTTCTGAGCTGGTATCCCGCATGTACATGTTCAAATGCATGATTTGTATATTTTAGTTATTTATACAGGGATATGCAACTGATACTGGGTCTCAGTGCAGTAGCTGGATATTCAGTATGTATAAAACCAGCCAAAACTGCAGTCCATATGTATGTGTACACCCATCTGACTAAGCTAGGCCAGTACCTGCTTTGATAAAAGAGTGTTTCTTAGAAGTTTGGAACAGTCAAACTATCTGGTGTGTCTTAGCTGGCTCTAGATCAGTGCTTCTATTGTCCCCGTTCCTCAGAAGGCGATCCTAATCTGACCTGAATAGGGGGTTCTGTTTCAAAGGAGGCCTTTCACACAAAGGCAGCTAGACTTGAGACGCTGTGGGCTGCTCCCCTCAGTTCATCGAGTGCGGAGGTGAAGGCTACAGTTGGTTGTAGAGGGGGGAGGGGGGGGGGGAGGGTAGGTGAAGGCTACAGTTGGTTGTCGAGGTTGTGGAGAGGGGGGAGGGGGAGGGGGAAGAGGCGATGTGAAGGCTACAGGGTTGTAGAGGGGGGAGGGGGAGGGGGGAGAGGGGAGGTGAAGGCTACAGTTGGTTGTAGAGGTTGTGGAGAGGGGGGAGGGGAGGGGGAAGAGGTGAGCTGAAGGCTACAGGGTTGTAGAGGGGGGGAGGGGGAGGGGGAAGAGGTGAGCTGAAGGCTACAGGGTTGTAGAGGGCGGAGGGGGAGAGGAGGTGAAGGCTAATGTTGGTTGTCGAGGTTGTGGAGAGGGGGGAGGGGGAGGGGAAGAGGCGATGAAGGAAGGCTACAGGGTTGTAGAGGGGGGAGGGGGAGGGGGGAGAGGGGAGGTGAAGGCTAATGTTGGTTGTAGAGGCTGTGGAGAGGGGGAGGGGGGAAAGGGGAGGTGAAGGCTAATGTTGGTTGTAGAGGCTGTGGAAAGGGAGGGGGAGGGGGGAGAGGGGAGGTGAAGGCTAATGTTGGTTGTAGAGGCTGTGGAGAGGGAGGGGGAGAGGGGAGGTGAAGGCTACAGTTGGTTGTAGAGGCTGTGGAGAGGGAGGGGGAGGGGGGAGAGGGGAGGTGAAGGCTACAGTTGGTTGTAGAGGGGGGAGAGGGAGGGGGAGGGGGGAGAGGAGAGGTGAAGGCTACAGTTGTTTGTAGAGGCTGTGTGGGGGCAGGGGAGAGGGGAGGTTAAGGCTACAGTTGTTTGTAGAGGGGGGAGGGGGAGAGGGGAGGTTAAGGCTACAGTTGTTTGTAGAGGGGGGAGGGGGAGAGGGGAGGTTAAGGCTACAGTTGTTTGTAGAGGGGGGAGGGGGAGAGGGGAGGTGAAGGTTACAGTTGGTTGCAGAGGGGGGAGAGGGGAGGTGAAGGCTACAGGTGGTTTTAGAGGGGGGAGGGGGAGAGGGGAGGTGAAGGTTACAGTTGGTTGTAGATGGGGGAGAGGGGAGGTGAAGGCTACAGTTGTTTGTAGAGGGGGGAGGGGGAGAGGGGAGGTTAAGGCTACAGTTGTTTGTAGAGGGGGGAGGGGGAGAGGGGAGGTGAAGGCTACAGTTGGTTGTAGAGGGGGGAGGGGGAGGGGGGAGGTGAAGGCTAATGTTGGTTGTAGAGGGGGGAGGGGGAGAGGGGAGGTGAAGGCTACAGTTGGTTGTAGAGGCTGTGGGGGGGCGGGGGGGGATTGAGCTTATTTAGTAGAACTTATTTTTATTTTTATAATATATCAATATTTTAGATTTTTTATAAGTAGGCTAATTGTGATATTTTTAAAGGTTTTTAGAGGTCACAAAAAATAAACAATTATAACTACGGGCTGTGTTTTTCGTAATGTTTTTATATATATATCTTCATAAAGAAATCTAGTTCCTGTTCAGTAAAACACAATCCAAATAAAACTAAATCAGAAGCCTTGTCTTCCAAACCAAAAGGCTGTAATTTAGTGTCTAAATTAGACAGACAGACATAAATTAGACAGGCAGGCAGGCAGGCAGGCAGGCAGAGAAACAGACAGACAGACAGACAGACAGACAGACAAAGTAATAGACAGATAGGCAGGCTGGCCGGCAGAGAGACAGACAGAGAAACAGACAGACAGGCAAGCAGGCATACAGACAGACAGAGAAACAGACAGACAGGCAAGCAGGCATACAGACAGACAGAGAAACAGACAGACAGGCAGGCAGGCATACAGTAGAGAGAGAGACAGACAGACAGGCAGAGAGGCAGACAGACAAACAGAGAGAGACACACAGACAGTACAGACAGAGACTACATTGGCTGCAGTCGGGAGCTGTGGTTAGGAGCAGGCAGGCAGACAGACAGACAGGCAGACACACAGACAGTACAGACAGAGACTACATTGGCTGCAGTCGGGAGCTGTGGTTAGAAGCAGGCAGGCAGAGTGACAGACAGACAGACAGACAGGCAGACAGACAGACAGGCAGACAGAGACTACATTGGCTGTAGTTGGGAGCTGTGGTTAGGAGCAGGCAGATAGACAGACAGACAGACAGACACACAGACAGACAGGCAGACAGAGACTACATTGGCTCTAGTTGGGAGCTGTGGTTAGGAGCAGGCAGACAGACAGACAGGCAGACAGACAGACAGGCAGACAGAGACTACATTGGCTGTAGTTGGGTGCTGTGGTTAGGAGCAGGCAGACAGACAGACAGACAGGCAGACAGAGACTACATTGGCTGTAGTTGGGAGCTGTGGTTAGGAGCAGGCAGGCAGACAGACAGACAGGCAGACAGACAGACAGGCAGACAGAGACTACATTGGCTGTAGTTGGGAGCTGTGGTTAGGAGCAGGCAGACAGACAGACAGACAGACAGACAGACAGGCAGACAGAGACTACATTGGCTGTAGTTGGGAGCTGTGGTTAGGAGCTTTAGTGAGCGGCTGCACTGTAATCACAGCTTTTGGTACGCGCTGTGTTGAATGTGTGTTCTGGTGCCTCAGTGCCTCTTACAAGGGGCCGTGCTTCTGTTTTGGGAGGGTTGTGTCTGTGTGTCGTCCAGCTTAAACCCTCTATTGTTTAAGCTCTCCCAAAGTGGTTTGTGTTCCCTTGCTTTCACAGACAGTCAGGAAGCTATGCTTCCTTTTTTAAAATCCATCCATGATTTACACTTATTTGTGTTAGAGAGGATTTGTCAAGTGTAAATTACTGTAAGGTCACCTTTAAATTTTTTCTTACTGTGTTTTTGGGTTGTTAGATCTTTCTAAGTCGTTTAGATTCTGATGGATGAATAGTTTAATCTTTCCTACTGACTGTCTCTTAGCGTTAATTTAATTTGCTTTCTCGCCATTAGGCACAACCCCTAACTAGCCTGGGGCACGTTCAAGCTCAAAATTGTATGCACCGTTTTGCTACGGTTTCCTGGTTGAACAACATGTTTCCTCGAAACGGTGTGAAACGGCGCACTACGTCCTTTGAGATGTTTTCTCTCGTTAGGTGGGTGTGTCGGAGGTGTGACCCCATCAGCAGCAACCTGTATTTTATAGCCGCCGAATTAAAAATGCAGTGCGCCTGATGGATCCTACTAGAGCTGTTTATAAATGCAGTGCGCCTGATGGATCCTACTAGAGCCGTTTATAAATGCAGTGCGCCTGATGGATCCTACTAGAGCTGTTTATAAATGCAGTGCGCCTGATGGATCCTACTAGAGCCGTTTATAAATGCAGTGCGCCTGATGGATCCTACTAGAGCCGTTTATAAATGCAGTGCGCCTGATGGATCCTACTAGAGCCGTTTATAAATGCAGTGCGCCTGATGGATCCTACTAGAGCTGTTTATAAATGCAGTGCGCCTGATGGATCCTACTAGAGCCGTTTATAAATGCAGTGCGCCTGATGGATCCTACTAGAGCCGTTTATAAATGCACTGTGCCTGATGGATCCTACTAGAGCCGTTTATAAATGCACTGTGCCTGATGGATCCTACTAGAGCTGTTTATAAATGCAGTGCGCCTGATGGATCCTACTAGAGCCGTTTATAAATGCAGTGCGCCTGATGGATCCTACTAGAGCCGTTAATAAATGCAGTGCGCCTGATGGATCCTACTAGAGCTGTTTATAAATGCAGTGCGCCTGATGGATCCTACTAGAGCTGTTTATAAATGCAGTGCGCCTGATGGATCCTACTAGAGCTGTTTATAAATGCAGTGCGCCTGATGGATCCTACTAGAGCTGTTTATAAATACAGTGCGCCTGATGGATCCTACTAAAGCCGTTTATAAATGCAGTGCGCCTGATGGATCCTACTAAAGCCGTTTATAAATGCAGTGCGCCTGATGGATCCTACTAGAGCTGTTTATAAATGCAGTGCGCCTGATGGATCCTACTAGAGCTGTTTATAAATGCAGTGCGCCTGATGGATCCTACTAGAGCTGTTTATAAATGCAGCCAATGCAGTGTGTTATATGAAACAATTGAGGATATTAGAAGACATGTTTGTCAGAAGAATTGTATAGTTGCAACGCTTGCATAAGACAACAGGGTGTTCAACGTGCCCCTGTTTACGTTTAAATAAACGTTTTGCTACCTTTTGTCGGGCATTTAAGGCTGTTTAACAGTTGTAGCCTCAACCTTGTCAACCACTTTCTGTACAACCCTTTTTACACCTCTTATTCACAAGGAATTCTAAAACTATTTATGGCCAGAAAAGTTTTACCCCTGTTCCTGTAACCTCCACTTTCACTTCCTATAGGTCACTTCCTGCGTGTCACTTCCTGTGTGCCTCTCTCCAGGTGCTGACAGAGCCTTGCCATGGTCGTCTCCAGTCTGTCCAGGGTTGTGACCCATCTCGTCACGGTGGACTTGGGCTATTCCTGCAGCTGGCTGGACGTGGCCGGACTGTTGGGTGGTTTGGCAGCCAGTCTCAGCACCAGACTCCACTGTCCCAGTGGCAGCAGGTCCCTGACAGAGGCAGGAGTCCAAATTGTTCTGGTTGGTCTAGCGGCCTAAATGGGTACGCTGTTGTGTAATATGTGTGCAGAACTTCATTCCTCTTTTCCAATTTATTTTTATTTTTTTATGTTTTGATGGTTGGTTTCCGACCAAGCCAAACGTTTTGTAATCACCCCTGTCAAGGAATAAGAGAAGTTGGAAGAGGAATATTTACACTTTAAATGTAAGTCTCTTTGGTGATACGTCATATATTTGTTTATATATTTTTTAAATGATAAAGGTGCTTCAGGTGTATGTTCTCGCTCTGACTCATCCACGCCCACACAGACCCAAAGCCAAACTGTAACTAGTAAGCGGCAAGTATGACCCTAATGTTTTCATTCCACAGAAGCTGAGACATCGTTATTGGAGTCATTAATATAAACATGTTTTCATCCAACAGAATTATCCAGGTGCCCATTTTCCTCAAGTGTGTGAGAGAGAGAAACAGAGAGAGAGAGAAAAACACAGAGAGAGAGAGAGAGAAACAGAGAGAGAGAGAGAAACAGAGAGAGAGAGAGAAATGGAGAGAGAGAGAAAAACAGAGAGAGAGAAACAGAGAAAGAGAGAGAGAAACAGATAAAGAGAGAGAGAGAGAGAAACAAAGAGAGAGAGAGAAACGGAGAGAAAGAAAAAAACACAGAGAGAGAGAGAGAGAGAAACAGAGAGAGAGAGAAACAAAGAGAGAGAGAAAGTGAAAGAGAATGAGATGGAGGGGTGTGTGTTTTTTTAACGTTAGCTCCTGGCATTGAGCGACCCAGTGGGCATCTACGGTGTCAGAGCAGCGTCTAAGGCCAAGCTAGGCCCCGCAGCGTCTAAGGCCAAGCTAGGCCCCGCAGCGTCTAAGGCCAAGCTAGGCCCCACAGCGTCTAAGGCCAAGCTAGGCCCCGCAGCGTCTAAGGCCAAGCTAGGCCCCGCAGCGTCTAAGGCCAAGCTAGGCCCCGCAGCGTCTAAGGCCAAGCTAGGCATCTTTGAGACGAGCAGCGTCTAAGGCCCAGTGAGGCCCCTTTGAGACGAGCAGCGTCTAAGGCCCAGCGAGGCCCCTTTGAGACGAGCAGCTGTGTTTTCAGCCAGGGGGATTGTTTCACACCAGCAGAGTTTTATGAGAGGTGGACGGCGGGCCCATCTGCCCAAAACGGTCGTTTAACCTCAACCAGGGGGAGAAATTTTATTGTAAATGTCAAGAGAGATATGGAGCGTGTGTGTGTGTGGGTGTGGGTGTGGGTGTGAGTGTGTGTGTGGGGGGGGGGTTGATTACTGTAAAGACTGTGTGTGTGTGTGGGTGTCGGGGGGGGGGGGTGGTCGGTGACTTTAAAGACTGTGTCTGTGTATATGTGTGTGCGTGTGTGTGTGTGTGTGTGTATATATATGTGTGTGTGTGTGTGTGTGTGTCTGTACCGAAACGGACCATTTGTCTGTCTGTTTGCGCTCCGTGTAACCATGGGAATTGGCAAAGCTATGACCTCACCATACTGTTCATTCCTCTGTCGTTGTAAACCGTGACGGCGTCAAACAGGAGCTATAATAGAGACCTGTGAACAAACACGATGTCATCACGACCCCCGCAATGACACCATGACCTCTTCATGACCCCCGTCAGGCCCCTAACCCACCTCACTGAGACCCCCGGGAAAGTACCGGCGCCATGTCGCAGCCCATCCTCCTCCCCGGTTTGAGCGGCACACGCTGCTGCTTTCACCGGCTCCACGGGCCACTGCACTACTACTACAGAAACCACAGAGACAACTGGCTACCAGGGAGAAAGAGGGTGAGAGACAGAGAGAGACAGCGAGAGAGAGAGGACATAAAAGAGATAGAGAGAGAGGGGGAGAAAGGACATAAAAGAGAGAGAGAGTCCAGTCTAGTCCAGTCCAGATTATCCAGTGTGTCGTCCAGTCCAGTCCAGATCTTCCAGTGCGGAATACAGTCCAGTCCAGATCTTCCAGTGTTCAGTCCAGTCCAGATCTTCCAGTGTTCAGTCCAGTCCAGATCTTCCAGTGTTCAGTCCAGTCCAGTCCAGTCCAGATCTTCCAGTGTTCAGTCCAGTCCAGATCTTCCAGTGTTCAGTCCAGTCTAGTCCAGTCCAGATCTTCCAGTGTTCAGTCCAGTCCAGATCTTCCAGTGTTCAGTCCAGTCCAGTCCAGTCCAGATCTTCCAGTGTTCAGTCCAGTCCAGATCTTCCAGTGTTCAGTCCAGTCAAGTCCAGTCCAGATCTTCCAGTGTTCAGTCCAGTCCAGATCTTCCAGTGTGCAGTCCAGTCCAGTTCAGTCCAGATCTTCCAGTGTCCAGCCAAGTCCAGTCCAGATCTTCCAGTGTCCAGCCAAGTCCAGTCCAGATCTTCCAGTGTCCAGTCCAGTCAAGTCCAGATCTTCCAGTGTCCAGCCAAGTCCAGTCCAGATCTTCCTGTGTTTAGTCCAGTCCAGATCTTCCAGTGTCCAGTCTAGTCCAGTCCAGATCTTCCAGTGTCCAGCCAAGTCCAGTCCAGATCTTCCTGTGATTAGTCCAGTCCAGTTTAGCTGAGTCCTATCCTGTCCAGTCTGTATGGAAAAGTACCACAGAATAGAAGCAGAGGTCT